>CAUYRH010078617.1:0-19798 GCA_963574655.1 Perodicticus potto
CCCCTGCATGTGGGGCCGGCGCCCTACTCCTTTGAGCCACAGGTGCTGCCCCAGCAAATTCTTCTTAATCTAAGTCATAGGTTGACTCTTTCTGACTGAATTCTTTTCAATTCATTTTACATTTATGTCTAAAATCCTTAATGGAAAATATTTTAATTTTTTCAACGGAAAGGAGTAAACAAGATGAGAATTCCTTATGTTTTGTGCTAGAGCTTACGAAACCGCAGTAATTCCTACAATAACTAAGTCATCTAAGCCTTTTAAAATTCTTTTTAAAATTGAATCTAATTGAACTGAGGCATACACAGGGTTCTGGGTTTGGGGTTTGCGTGTGATATTGTTATGTCACAGAATTACATGCACATAACACAAATTACAAATCAGAGCACAAATAATGCCTCCCCTTTGGGGGCTGGTAATGTATACAAATTGAGAGGTCAAAGACAAAAAATAAAAGGTTATTCTGAAATGTGAACAAAAGGGAATGAACTCCAGGTCCTGTGTGGGCAACATCGGCCTTTATTTCCCCCCGGGTGCAGTTGAGCTGAGCTCAAGAAGGAAGTCAGTAGGTGGGTGAAGGTGGATGGGGGGTTTAAAGGTTGAAGGGTGGGGGGTGGCCCATTCACCTTTCCTAGGTGGGGCATCCGTCAGAAGGGTGGGGGTGGGCGCATTCCATTGGGTGGGGTCCCTCCATTTAACACTATCACAACTCTTTTATTACAACACTTAAGCATTACTTCTGCCAGACCCCTGTATGTGAGTGATTAGAATTTCATACAAACATACTGTTTTTATGCTTTTCGAGGTCATCGTTTTTCCCAGCCACATCCTTGCCAAATACAGTGATGGTCAAGGTTATGGGGTCATGTTCTTGTCTCTACATTTTTGGGTACATTCGTCCATTAGGTAACAGGACTTACCCTACACGCTCACTTCAGTCTTCACCTGTTTCCAGAAGGAGGACTTCTCCAGCACAGCCTCCCACTTCCAGAGCTCTTAGGCTCTTAGTCTGGAACATCTGATAACTGTGCTTTGAAATCTCTAGGCTGTCAGCCGGGAAGATCCCTCGAGTGCCGCACAGGTAGCTTGTGGCTGCAGCATCTCCGTAGATGCCGCTTGGTGCACGGAGTTAACGCTGCCTGGCGGATCTTACCGGGCCTCCCTGGCCGGGTCGCAACTCAGGCCACATCAGAGCGACCCGGACAGTCCACTCTGCTTCTGCGCCGCCTGCGCCACGGCTTCCCAAGCCTGAGCGGCAAAGTGTGTGACAGTACAGTCTTCCCGCTGTCCCTGCCCTTTGTTTCATGAAAACAGTGTCGTCTCAATCTTTGTGACCCTCTTCGGGATTTTCAGGAGCGTTTAGAAGCTGTGCTTGGTGAAGTTTACACATACCATCGTGTGATGCTCTCCATCAACCAACTAGCCTATAGTTAAGACAGGAGACACGTTGGGTTTCTCAAGGGTGATGGAATATTAACCTCTGCTCTTTTTAGGAGCCCATGGCTGGTGGGTACACCACTGGACACCAGAGCCCATACTTCATTGTCAAGACCTATTCAAATTCCAGTGTACCCTATAGCATATCTTTGATTCTCCCCCACCCCCCACCCCCACAAATTCATACTGGCAATTGTTGCTGTGTCTTTCTTGGCTGATCCCAAACTACACACACTCTACTTATCCACTCTTACCAGGCTTTGAGTTTAGACTGCAGTAAGAAAAAATTCCAATTTAAAGCTTCACAAAAACTTAACTCGGTCATAAATCTTGGAAAGGCTGGGAGAACAGGCGTCTTCCTGCTTAGATTTCTGTCTTCTATTAGTTTGAGAAGGAGTTTGTGTGCTTGTTTCCTGCTGGGATAATTGGACGGAGTGGGGGGGTGGGGGGAGGCCGGTGACGGGTTTCAGGGATGTGATTTCCTAGAAGATGGATTAGGACGCCCATGTTGAAATATAAATACCCAAATTTCCTGCAAAGCTAAATATAAATGTAAAAAATGTTCTGTTTTTGTTGTGCTGAATAATAGCACCATTGTTCCCTTTTGACATACTGGAATTTGGGAATTAAATGGATATGTCCATCAATTTTTCATCTTAGTTAGGGTCACCAGATTTAACAAAGTTGCAGGTCATCCAAATTTGAATCTCAGCTATACAACAAATAGTTTTTAAGTGTAAATATATTCCACGTAATACTTGGACAAATACGGCATGGGGCATACTTAATACTAAAGCACTCTGTGTGTCTGAAATGCAGATGTAACTGTGTTTTTCTGGCAACCTTAATCTTAGTGTAACTAAACAATCCCATCAAAACCAGCTTCCTTTCTCTTTCTTTTTGCCGCTGTCTGAGTCTGGACTTCTGAATGAAGACAGGTCCTTAGCGGGTCATGCTGAGAAGCCCACAAATTCGGTCCTCTTAGCATTTGCAAATGCAGGTACAGGCATAAAAAGGAAATCCGATTTCTTAACTGCAGCCATTCACACCTCTAATCCTCTCCCAGGTCACCTGAACTCAAGTCATTAGCACACGATATTTTGCAGCTGGCTGAGCCCGCTGTTGTTACTGGGATTCAGGTGGGGATAGGAGGACATTTACGATTTTTATTTCAGAGCTCCCTTCCAAAGCCAGATAAATAAATATGGATCAGCAGGTGAGGCAAAGAACCAAAGAAAAAAGAGTTGAAAATAGAATCTCCTCATTTGGGTAAATGCAAAATGCAAAATGTCGCCTGCGGTATAAAATCCTGGAATGGAGTGCCTGCCATTTGCTTCCCCCCAGGTGGGATATTTTATATCTTTAGCGTGCAGATGTGTGAGGTTTATATTACCTCACAGCGTCATTGAAAATGGGCCATCAGGGCCACTCAGAGGTATAAATTTGTCCACCAAAATGGTCAAATTACTAAATTATTCTCCCCATTCTCATGTTTAGCCCCATTTTCTGAGTCATAAGTTAGAGGAACACATCCATTACTTTTGAAGTTTCCACTGTTAACTGTTCAGAGTTGAGGCATTCAGAACTACACCGTCAAACAAAATACAGCCTATAATTACCCAGAAGCACCACTCAGGCCCTGCTCTTCTTATACTGGGGCCTTTGGGTATATTATGCACTTTGCCCTTGAAGGCTAAGGACTGTATCTCCTGGCAGGGCCACTTGGGACCTGTGGAACAATTAAACCGTTATTGTTGCAACACCTCTGGAACTGGGTTCAACCTCCAACATCCATTTAATGATGTGTTCATTTTTGAAAAGTTGCTCGTTTGAAGTCTTGTCCAAAAGCAATAAAAACTTGCAATTTCAGTCTCAACTCAAAAACACTTGTTTTTGTCCTTTTGAAATCAAGCTTCATCTTTCTGAAAAGCTTGAGGAGCATAATAACCATTCTTAGGGGGCTTCTGTTTGTTCACACAGCACCTGGGGGTGGGGTAAACATCACAGTGCAAATTTCCCAAGGAGTTCTTGGCCAGGGTTCGTGATGTCCAGCTACACGAGAAAAGGATTAGAGAGTAATTCCATGTTCATGGCCATTTCTATTTGGGTTACCCCCTTGGCAAGACCAGAAGTTCCTGGAGAGGTGTAGGAGGTGAGAGCCTTGTTCCCCACACGTCTTGTGCCTGCTATAAAGTCCTCCCTCCCTCATAACAACCAAATAATGTCGCAGATCCTGAACCTGCCTTTAGAGACCTCTGAGGAGGTTCAATTGCTCCATAATGACATTTCAACTGGACAATCCTTCATGGTGACAGATTGCCCTGCACATTGTAGGGTGCTTAGGGTAAAGAACTCCTTGTCATTCTGCCAGCCAGATAGTTTCCAGTGCTTCCTGGGGACTGGTAAGGAACACCTTTTCAGAGTACAACCCCCCCTTACCGTTTCCATCTACACTCCCTTTATTCTGTTGGGTGAGTACTGTACCCCAGATGTTGTATTTGCTATTTGCTGTTATATGATATAAATATATGTTGTATTTGCTGTTATGATGATTAAATGGCATATTAGGAACGCAAGGCCCACAACTCATTGCACCTGGGAAAGCTTTGTATGTACACGTCTCGTCTGTACTTACACCTCGCTTGTTCACAACTTTCCCTTTCCCCCCATTTTTCCCATCTGGGCAGGGTATGCTTTTTGGACCTCTGAATGTGCAGATGCTACCTTTTGTAGGTACAACTTAAATCTCTCTTAATCTCCTTACTCTCTAAGTTGTTCATTCACTGCTCAGAGTTTATGTTAGGTGCTCAAGGACTTGGCTGGGAAGAGAAATGAAGCAGGGTTTACTGTGGGGTCTGACCAGGGCAGTGACAAAATGCTACAGTGGTGGTCGCGCAGAAGAGAGTGTTCATGGGATGGTCTTCAAGAGAGATGCTTAAGAGGAATTTTGAAGTCAGAAGAGTTGATTAGATGAAGGGGAAAATGGGGAAAAATGTTTCAGATTAAGAGAAAAGTTATGAGCAAAAGCACAGTGGTTCTAGTTCCTTTTGGCCAAAGAATCGGAACATGTAGACAGGTGTCAGGCCTTGAGAGCAGCAATGGTGCCAGAAGCCAAATCATAAAGGATTTTGCGTGATGAGTTGCAGAGTCTTGATTTCATTCTGTAAGTGGTGAGGGTATTTGAATGATTTCATTTCTTTTATCACCTTTTTCTGCTTTATAATTACTTATGGGTACATGTATTTTCCAAATAAGACTATATTCTCCACAAGGGTAGGGCTTCTGTTGTTTCATCTTTGTGTTTTCCACAGAATTTACCAAAACATTTTGCCGATTGCAGATTTTCCTGGATTACTTTGGATTAATGAATGTCTGAAATAATGAGCTTCTTAGAATGTCCTTTTCATTTAAAGAATGCATGTTCATTTGTTTCATCTCAATAGACTGACATGGGAGTATTAAATTTACCTTTAAACCTGTTTAGCAATTAATTTTTTATCACGTTGCATACATGGTCCAGTTTCTTTGGCTAGTTATTCGTGGAATCATTGTTTTTTCTAGTATTCATTTTCATATTCATAAAACAATATATTGATTAGCTGTATTTGTGTGGGCAACAATCAGTCAAAAATAAAAGCAGATCAATTAAAATTTAGGGCTTGAAATCCACATAGCTACCCTTTCTTCTTTCTTCGGAAAAAGCCTGAACCCCAGGTAGTCCTGGTGTGCGGACCTGAAGGCTAGCCGGCTGTAGTCAAATGGCTTAAAAGAGACAAGAGAGAAGCTCAAAAAACGTGGCTTACTGGTGGAAAAAGCTTTGTCTTCACTCTCCAAACTGTCAACATTTGCACCCTGCCTTATCTCAGTTGAAAGAAAATTGGAGGAGAAATATTTCCAAATCCTCTCGAGCCCTAGGGCTAGAAAGTGGATAGACTACTCCATTCCAAAGGAGCTGAAACCCTTGATGATGGATTATCTTGGTAGGAGATTAAGCAGAGCACGCTTCTGTCTTCTGTCTGCTTATCCTTGTTCATGGGCCCGAACATTCATTCTCCTCTGTTTTATGGAGAAAGAGGACATGACTGGAAGGTCACAGGGTCCTGGCTCAGGGGGAAGGTAGTTAGCTGTGAATCTAGCCTTCCATTGGCCATGGGGTTTATGGAAAATCCTTTTGGCAAGAATTTATATTGCTCTAATGACCAATTAATTAAGCTGATTTCATGTTCTTATTAAACCCACATAATGATGTTGACGCTTTTACAGATGTGCTAAACTTTGGCCAGCCACAGACTTGTTTTACCAGCTTCTTCCTTTCCTAATTTAAATGAACCCAGAAAAAAAAAAGAAACTCATCATTTTTTCTTTTTCTTTTCTGTTTGCTCTGTGCAAATTGGTCTGCCCAGGATGAGGCTCTGCCCGTAGATCTGGGATGGGCTGGTGCTCTCTGGTTTTTAATTCCTTCCCCATTGCTCTGTGGTCTGTGACATGGATGGAGGTAACACAAGAGCAAGCACGAAAGGAGAAAGCACCCATTCAGGCAGTGCGTGTGCTGAGTAACGCGGCTTGGGTTGTGCTGAATGTCATGGATTTTTAATGCAGAAGTTTTAGAAAAGATTGGTAAGAGTTTGCGTACATTCTGCCCTAATCTGATCTCATTACAACAGATCATTATACCAGATTGGGTCATCTATGCCTCTGAAATGTGGATGGTTTCCTGTTAGTGCCAACCTCAGCCCCACGGGCATGTTGAACTGGATAATTCTTTTTTGTAGGGGGTGGGGGCTGACTAGTGTGTTATGGGATTCTAACAGCCTCCCTGGCCATAACCACTTAGATGGAATCACATGCTCCCCTGCAACCTCTATTCATGACAATCAAAAACGGGGTCTCCAGACAAGGCCAATGTCCTGGAGTGGAAAAAGGGCAAAATCCACTGCTTTAATGTATATTTGCATTTATTAGCATTCACTAAATAGATTTACAGCTTTAAAGAGGTGAAGAGATCTATCCACTTAATGTACGTGTCCATATAATATGCCAGCACCCACCATTTTCCCCGCCGTAGCCAACATTTAGCTGGACTGTGATTCTAAACAAATGAACCACACCCGTCAATCATTCTTTTGAGGTGCTATGAGCATCCAGTGGGGCCACTGCCCAGTAGTTAAAGGAATAAGCCATTACAATGAAATTAGAATATACAGGACCTGACATTTAAGTTCATGAACTCATCTTAGAAAAGAGTACTACATACTTCATTACTGAGTATCACTACAGTCACCTTCAAAGTGCTCCCCTTGGGAAGCTATGCACTGATGAGAGTGCCTAGTCCATTCCTCAAAGCCATTTTGGAACTCTTTTCCTGGAATGGCACCAGAGCTGTCGTCATATTACACTTGATGTCCTGAATGTCATCAAAAAAGTCTTTCTTTCAATATTTTCTTTATCTTTGGGTAAAGAAAAAAGTCACTGAGGGCCAGATAAGGTGAGTCGAGAGGGTGATGCAACACAGTTATTTGTTTACTGGCTAAAACTCCCTCGCAGACAGTGCCATGTGAGCTGGTGCTTTGTTGTGATGCAAGAGCCATGAGTTATTGACTGAGATTTTCAGTTATGATTTTCCTTTTTCTCTATAGATGTTTATTTGGTCTGGTATGCCTCTCATAGTCAGCCCAATTCCATGGATTTTTGCAATGTTTTCATCAGTTCTGCTCATTCCTGGCCCTGCTGACCTCTCTTCATCAGTGATGCTTTCTCTCCCCTCATAAAAATGTTTAATCCATTTGTACACTGATATTTTCTTCATAGCGTTATCCCTATAAACTTGGCCAAACATGTCCCTGGTTTTATTTCTACTCCTGCCAAGTTTAACAAGATGTTTACAAATGTTTGTTCGTTGCTGTACTTTGAGCTCTGACCTTCTCACGGTTGCACATGTGGTCATCCCTGTGTGTGCCTGTGTCCATGTCTTAACTCCTCTTCTTACAAGAACACCAGTCATCTGGGATTAGTGACCACCCTAATGAGCCCATTTTTGATTTGATGATCTCTTTAAACCCTATATTCATATACAGTCACATTCTGGTGTTCTGGAGGTTAGGGCTCCAACATATGAATTTGGAGGAGACATAATCTAGGCAATTGCAATCTTCTATTCTCCCTTTGCTAATATCTAGTCCTTAAATACAGTCTGAATAATTACAATAAGTAATAAAAGAAAAAAACAAGATTAAAGATCATGGAAGGGAAAGTGGTGAGAAAGGAGGGAAGAGGGAAAAGAGAAGGAAGGTACTGGAAATTAATACCAAAAACTCAAGGTTTCATTGCTAAGTCTTTGCATTACATTTAGCACAGTCAGTTGTGACTTCCTTCTATTATTTTTTATTAGGGTAAAAAAGAAAAACATTACATTAAGAATTACATTAAACTATATAAATGATTATTTTCAGTACAGAGTTAATGAAATTTATTTTTATTTTTCCCCTGTATCTCTTTATTTATTTATTTATTTTTATTTTTTATTAAACAATAGCTGTGTACATTAGTGCAATCATAGGGTACAATGTACTGGCTTCATATACAATCTGAAATATTTTCATCCAACTGTTCGCCATAACCTTCATGGGATTTTCTTGTTTATTGTATGAAAACATTTGTATTCTGCATTTAGTAAGTTTCACCTGTACCCTTCTAAGATGCACCATAAATGTGATCCCACCATTTACCCTCTTTCCAGCCATCCTCCGCTTCCCCTCCTCTCCCTTGCCCCTTTCCCCATATTCTTGTGCTATAATTGGATTATAGCCTAGACTTATAACTTTCAACTTCGTTCTTTTCTTTAAAGGATATTCACTTCTGCCACATCCTTTGGGCTGTGCTTACATTTAAAAGGCTAGGAAAACTCTGTGTTCTAGGATTTATAAAGTTAATTATAAAATTTAATTTCATTCATTTACTTTGGCCAGGTGGGAGAATAAAAATAAGTGGTATTTCAATATAATTCACTTCCAAAAATCTCTTTATCATGCCTAATATAAGCAGGATTGTCACCACTTCTGTTTCTACTGCCAGCATGATTAAGTCCTCCTACAGAGGATTTAACACTGGCATTTGAAGGGAACTGATAGAAAACCAAAATTGTTTTCCAAGTTAGGAAAACAATTCATTAGCCTATGTTTTGTTTTCAAGAAAGAGTGCCTATATAAGGTTGTGTCTGACTTACGATTTCAGCAAAGTTCTCCGACCTGGGGAGCTGCTGACTACATGAGAAACCCAGAAGCAACAAAGTGGTCACACGTGACCTTCGGTAAGACATCAGCTAAAATAGGTCATCAGCTTCTTCCTCTAACAGATGAGGAGGTTGGACCAGAATCTCTAAGGACCAGACTATCACTGTCATTCTGAAACTTTATGGATCCTGAAAAGGTGCAGAAATTGGTATTTCTGATAGTTTCCCAACAATGTTAATCTAGTAACAGACATCACTATGACCATCATTTTTGCCAACGTTTATTGAGTAATTAGCATTTGTCCAGGCTTTTCTGATTGATCATTTGGTATGCATTAGATATGTAATATGTAATCCACACCATAAATAAGGTAAGGATTATTCCACTTTTATTTTCCACCTAGGATGACTGGAGTCTAGAAAGAATCTGCAATTTATAGCTAATAACTAGAAGTGCTTCCAAATGAATGCTGGTTATGTGGTTTTGTTATAGGTTATAACCATTGTATTGTGTCAGTTAATGGGGAGCTAAATATTTGGTTAGCACTGAGCTTAGACTGGGCTCCTCAGAGCATAATTTAGCAAAGTATGGGGCATATGCCATGATGGTACATAAGACAATCTGAAATGGTCCTAGAACTGTCAAAGAGCTCCAGCAACACGTCTGAAGTCAGAGTTAAGATACTGTGGAGCAATCAATAAGAGCAAGATGGGAACCACCTGCTGTAGGGCCTGGACTTGTGCTGAATGATTTTAAGAAGGGATTGTTATCGATTGAATTGTGCCACTGCCTCTTCCCCAAAAAGATATGTTGAAATTCTCACCCCTAGTATTTTAGAGTGTGACCTTACTTGGAAATAGGGTTTTTTTACTGAGATAATCAGGTTAAATTAGGTCAGTAGGGTGGACCCTAATGCAGTGTACCCAGTGTCCTTATTAAAAAGAGATATTTGGAGACAGTGACAGACACACAGGAGGGAAGACAGTGTGAAGACACACAAGGAAAAAATGGCCATGTGATTGGGGTGAAGTGTCTTCCAGCCAAGGACTGCCAAGGATTGCCTGCAACCACCAGAGGCTGGGAGAGCAAGGGAAAGATTCTTCTCTAGAATAGAAACATGGCCCTGCTGATACCTTGATTTCAGACTTAACAGCCTCCAGAACTATAATTTTCTCTTGTTTTAAGCCACCCAATTTTGCTCCTTTGCAATAGAAGCCTTAGGAAACTGATACAGGAGAGAATGCAGCTAACCTTAGTTCTGAACTGTCAGGCATCCATTCAGCGAACGGGTGTTTCAGTAACTTTGCTCTGAAGATCTGGGAATATTAATTGCAAAAAAGTGCTGATAGCTAAAAAGAAAGAATTATGGGTCCCTTTGTTGATGCTCTGTATTTCTTTAGGTTCCTTTGGAAATATTGTTGTTCTGTGAGGAACCTCCTAGTCTGACCAGAAGCAAGGCTGATTTTCACTTTCTCAATTTCACCTGAAGAGGAATGCATTAATTTTAATTTATTAGTAATAGTTTACTTTTTATTTCAAGTAGTAATATAAAGTCATATACAGGGCAAGGAAATTTACCTTAGGTTTAAGTTTATTTATTTAAAATAAATAAGCTGTGTTAAACTAGATAAATTACCAGTTTTCCTTCGGATTCAGTAATGTATTTGTGTTTAATCATAAATACCCCTGGAAGAATCAAAAGACTCTTTTTGCCTTTTATAGTTGAATGTGAAGCAATTTTGTTAAGGACATTTCTGTCCTAAAGCATAGCTGGCAGAGTTGATGGGGAAGACTGCCCACCTGCGCTCAGCCCCCTGTTAAGGAATGAGGGCTTTTGAAGGTAACACTCACCTAGAACAGGGGCTAGGAGATTGGGAAGAGAATTACAGTAACACTTCAGGCCAAAGACACAAGTTATCTATTTCTTTTATTTATTTATTTTGTAGTTTTTGGCCGGGCCTGGGTTTGAACCCGCCACCTTCGGCATATGGGGCCGGTGCCCTACACCTTTGAGCCACAGGCGCCACCCTAAGTTATCTATTTCTAAAGTTCACTTAGGACTGGCCCTGCCATGAAGAATGAGTGATTTAATCCTGCGCATGCCTCATGGCCACCTGTTTACATTCTCAGGTTAGAGCCACAGAGTTCCATATTGACCTGAGTTGTGGGTAGGGAGCTTTTAAATGCTTGCCTAGACACCCATCAGGGGGTTGTAACCTTCTCAATGGTACCTGCCATGGTCAGAATGTTGTGTTCCTCCAATTACCTCCCTGCCCCTGAATCATATGTTAAAACCTAATCCCTAATGCAATAGTATTCAAACATGGGCTTTTAGAAGGTGATTAGAATGAGATTAATTCCCTTATAAAAGAGGCCAGAGAGAATTTGTTTGCCTCTTCGGCAGAAGAGTAAGAGATGAGAATACAATGAGAAATTGTAATCTTTGAGGCAGAGAATGAGCCCTCACCAGATACTACATCTGTTAACACTTTAATCTTGGACTTCCCAGCCTCCTGAAATGTAAGCAACTAATTTCTAATGTTTATAAATTACCTGGTCTAAGGTATTTTGTTATAGCAGACTGAAAAGATTAAGATGGTATCAAACCTTCCCATTTACAACTGTCCTGTCTGTTTATGAGTTTTGATCTGTTTCCCCTTACACAAGTTCTACCTTCAAGATGACAAGATACAAGTTCATAAGCAACATTCTACGGGGAGAAAACATTGAGGGAGGCAAACATGATTGCTTTATTTTTGTAACTTTTTCTTATACATTTTCTTATAATGTCTTGATCTCATTAGTAATGGCCTTGAACCTGGAAACTGGGATACAGGCAAGCACAGTAAGTTCAGACTTGGAATGAATATATTTATCTTCAATTCTCATGTGCTTCAACCCTTAGACTGTATTTCTCCTTTTTTTCTTTTTTCCATTTCAAACAGGGTTCAATTATTATTATTGTTGTTTTCATTTTAAGGTATAATTTACATATAGTAAATTGTCACTATTTGAAAAATGGCATTCAGTTAATCCATACAATCAGTTAAGAACAGCTTTGGTACCTCCTAATCCTCTCACATTCCTTTGTAGTCAGCCTATTCCTGGCCTCTGGCACTCACTGACTTGTGTTCTGTTTTTATAATTTTGCATTTTCTAGAATGTTCTGTAAGTTGGATCTTGTCTCGTCTAGTCTTCTGCGCCTGGTTTCTTTCACTTTCACTAATGCTCTTGGGGCGTGTGCGTGTTCTCATAGTATTCGGTAGTGACAACAAGGTTCTTGCTGGTAGGACTCCTTTGTCTGTGTACACAACAGTTTGTTCACCTAGTCCCCAGGCAAAGAGCATTTGGAATAGTTCAGTTTTTGGCAATTATGTATAACACTACTATAAATACTCATATACAGGTTTTTGTATAAAACTAAGTTTTCATTTTACTTATTTGCTTTTAATGTGAAAGATGTTTAGGTCAATTAAATGCAATAGAGAATCGCTAACTTATTGAAGAATCTATAACAGCTTAATTAGGGAACTGAGAAATAGATAAACTTCTTGGGGAACAGAGAAACAGGAGCACTTAATTCATTTCAACCTTTATTTCTCAGCTGCCATCTGAGCCCGTGAGCATTTATTTTGGCAAAGCACATTTTTGGAAGAAGATTTTTAAATTAAAGCATGGGAGATGTTAGGCCCAGTGAAGGGAGCTCCTATAAGAAGATACCTTGTATGTAGAAGGGAACCAATTTCTTTGGTAAAGACACATCTTCTCTGACTAATCCTCATCAATCCTGATGTGGGTTAGAGGTCACCTTAGAGAGGCAGAAGCAACATTTCTACTCTATCAGTATCTATCACCATATAACACAGAAAAGTTAGAAGCTATTGGTTTTGATGAGTTACAAGTATGGACCCCAAGAAGACAGGTGTGAAATGGTACAAATCTGTTGGTACAGGATGAGTTGTTTAATGATGTTGCAAGTATCATGGAAAC
The DNA here is from genome assembly GCA_963574655.1 of Perodicticus potto. Classification (NCBI taxonomy): domain Eukaryota; kingdom Metazoa; phylum Chordata; class Mammalia; order Primates; family Lorisidae; genus Perodicticus; species Perodicticus potto. The sequence goes on from CAUYRH010078617.1 coordinate 12,657, forward strand.
TAAGTTTTTATTCGGTGGGACCCACTGTGAACTGTATTGGTCTTGTACAGCAATTCTGACAGGAGCAAGAAAACTCAATGAACAAGACCCCTTAAAGAATACCATATAAAGGATCTTTAGAGAATTTCTTTTATTTTCTTCTCTCCATTTTCTTGAGTTTCTGGGCAACCTTCCTCCTAAGTCAATTTCCACAAAATTTCTTTACATAGATCAATTTCTACAAAGGCATTTGTGAGCCATTGAAAGCAGAAATAAGCATTCCCCATATTTCTTTGGAGATCAAAGACAGAGGAAATGCTACTTCTGATTCATATGGATTGAGTCTTTGCCTTGTGTTTTTACATCCGCTATAACGCATGGATCTGAGAAGCTGTCTTGAATTCAAGCCCTTTTTTATTTGAAGCACCATTGTTGTGATTACAAATCTGGTAGGTTCCCACACCATAATTTTGCTTCCTTTGTCAGTGTTTCGGTTCCTAAGAAAATGTGTTGGCTAATGATTGAATCTTGTGTCTTCAAGTTGCTTTATCCACAGGCCTGTAATTGGTTTTCTTTGCCCTACCTGCAGGTTTTTATTTGTCCTTTCTCTTTGCCTCTAAAGAAGCCAAAATGGAAGTAACTTTTCTTGCCATCCCAGGAATCTTGGTAAACATCTGTCTCCTCATCGGATCATCCATTTCCTCCTCCCACTCACAAAATCCCACAGAGACAGAACTTGCTCAAGTTTGCACATATGGTTGATGTTCACAGCTTGAAAGTGTCCAAGTTATTTAAGTTTGATTTTCATTTTAATGAAAGCTCATAGTTTTGCTTAGAGATGAAGGCAAGGTGGTAGAAATCCCTGGATTTCCGGGTCGTTAGATCACTTAAACATTAGTCCAACTACGGCTGTTCCCTTTTCAGGAGAAGAGTGTGTTTTAATGAGCACAATTCAAAAATAGCCACTTAAAAATTGTAGAGGGTCTGAAATGGACTATAGGTAGCTAGTGTTGAAAGTTCCTTTGAAGTTCTAAAATTCCATTTTAGCAGATTATATGGTTATGAAACAGTTTCTAATAACAATCAGAAGTGTTGTTCATAGAAATATCTAATTAGAGAAGTTCTTAATCTTCAGTGGGCAATCTAAGGCAGAATCCTTATGCTGGGATGCTGACCACTGGAATTGTGACTGGTCCTTTGAGCTCCATCTGGTTTGTTATGGTAATGTTTGGAGGGAGATTTAGGAATCGTAAGAAGATAAAAGGATTTTGAGAATGATTGAACCCATACTTTTTGTATCTATAGAGCTTATCTGACGTATCTCCTGGCCCATAGAAGGTTTCCAGTAAATTTATTTGAAACAGAATTAAACTTTGAAATGGGAATAATAGTTCACTTTGTAGTTATTTGAAACACAATTATACAGTGAGCCAGACATAATATATAAAAATGTTTTGATATGAACTTTTGATCCATTCTCAATAGAAATTGATGACATCCTCAGCCTGGGCCAGTGGGGCTGGGGGAATTCTCTTATTTCATCTAGGATGATTCATGCTCTGCTAATTATCTTTGGAGAATGCTGCTTCAGACTCATGTCCTGTGTTGAAGTTGACTGCTACACATGTGTCGAGGCTAAAAAAAACAAACAAACAAAACAAAACTATTTTTAAGCATTAAAAACAAAATTCAGAAGCCTTACTCTGTATTTAGGTTAAAAACAAAACAAAACTAAAACCCTTGAAGTTCATTGTCAACACAGAGCTTTTAATCATTTGCTTTCCAAGTCATTAATTTTTCATCTAGCATTCTCCAAAAACACCTACTGAGTTATTACCCCAGAAATGGGATCTGTAGGTGTTAGTGTTTCAGTTCTCTCCTCTGTTTATCTGGATCTCCTGCGCAAAGGCATTAGAAGGTATCTGTGCAGTGATAGGAGAAGTATTGTTAAGTTTTCATCTTTTGTTCTGTAGACTAACTTAAACTTTGAGATAAATGCTAACATGTTCTCCGTGGGGTGGGAAGCCATTTTTTGAGAGTCTATATGGAACACTCCACCATCCTCTCTGGTTGCGGACACTTACTGGTTTTCCTCATTTTCACCTTTCCGATTAATAGAGCAACATCACATCCCCAGAAGTGGCTGCTGTTTTCTTCTCGAAAATGTATGGGAGAGAATCTCAACAAAGACTCTGATGGCCTTGGGGGAAATGGTATTTGTGGCTAATATTACTTAATTTGCTTTTGTTTTAATAGTATCAACTACAGAAGCTAAAACATGACTCACAGCTTCTAGGATAGTAGAGAGAGGACACAGGAAGAGCTTTTTATTTTATCTTCAAGTGTAAGGAGCACCAAACGTAATCGTTAATTTGTCAACATGTTCTTTCTCGGCATTTCTCCCGGTGGGCTGGTGTTCTGACTGGTTGACGTAGAGGTTGTGCTCTTAACATGATCCCCAGAGTCCTACCCATCCTCTGCAGAGCAAGGCTTCCAGTGTGTCTCTGGTCTTCTGTCCAACTCCTTCCCCTTTCCACCCACCCACACCACACGTGCAGCTGGGAACATCTCAACATGTTTTGTAGGCCATCCTCAGCTCCTTCCTCCCTAATCCCAGGGGCCCTGGCTGGGTCCCACGCCCTTTTGCAGCTGTGAAAGCCATCAGACATGGAGCTGTATTTCCTCACAGGGGAGCTATGTCCAAACCCAGTGAACTGGAAGTGGGAGACACACACCCATGTTTCCATCAGAAGATACAAAACCACCAGTTCAACCTTTACCCTTCTGAGTAGGCCTTCTGTGAAGGTGGTGACAAAACTTACAATGGGGACTAGTTGGAAAATGTCAGCGTCACTGGTGCTGGAGAAAGGGACTTCTTTCACTGAGGAGAAAGGGCTGTTCCACACCCCGTCGTGCTTTCAGACTTTGGGTGCAGTGGAATCACAAACGCGGTGTTTTGGTGAGGGCTGGAGGCCAGATGGAATTCGAGAGTTTTAGCATCTTTTCATAGTTCTTATTTGATCTTAAGCAACTTCCTCTGAGACTCAGCGTTCTCAGAATCATAACTGGGGAGCTTCTTATTAAAAAGGTGAATTACTTGTTAGACAAGTCAAAAGCATGTGCTATGGCTGTTGGATATTTTCCAAATGGGCATTTTGGTTTTTACTAGTTTTACTCCACGTTCGGTTGATTCATCTTCGTGGCATTGAGCGGTCTTTTCTTTCAGACCTGCCCCAATCTTTCCACCCACACCTTCTCTCATCTCTACTGTATTCTCTGCAATAATGTGAGCCGTGTTTTAAAGACTCCCAAGGCATGTCCTAGACTCATATCTTTCCTTCCCTTGATAAGGAAGGTGAGAGTGTGAGCAAATAGGTACTCATTCATGAAATTGAGTTTTAAATAATAATGATGCGAACTCAGCAGTAAAAGGGTCCCAGATCATCAGAGCTCTCATGAGCACTCCCAGTTTGATTTGAGTTTATTGTGATTGACACCCTGCTCATCAATGGAGTGTAAGTCTCTTTATGAACACCGGCTATAGTGAAGAAGAAAACCAGATCCCTTTTTCTCAGGCTCTACTTTCCTGGGAATAAAATAAGAATAACAAGAAACCCAGAGAAGTATTTTCCTCTGTATTCTTCTTTACCTGCCCTGTGATACCCCCTGTTTAAATGCCTCCAGACAGGGGGAAGTTAGTTCCTAGATGGCGTGTCATTCAGTGCTCTGAACACAGCTCTTTTTGGTTCCTGTGGCATCATGATTATCTGACATTGCAGCATTTGCTTCTCGTTCCTGGTGCTGTTGTTGACTGCAGATGTACAGAAGCAGCTCCTGGTGTCTACAGTGAAGTCATGTTCATTGCCAGGAGCACTGTGGTCTGGTGAGGGCTGTCTGGAATGAGCTTGCACCAGTGCTATTTGGCTTTGAACTCTCAATACCCCAGGTGCTTGAAATCATATTCTTGCATTTCGTACTTTTGCCCATGAATCCATACTGAGGGTCTAGCAGGTAGTGTATGTAACGGAAGCTCCACTATGCTTGAATGTTCTTCCTTTCAACGGTCAGCCACTCTTCTGTATCAAACATAGGTATCTGAACTCTTCCTGGTGTGGTAACTTCCCACTAATCTCAGGAAGCTCCTCAGTTCTTTTTATAAACAATCTTCAGTATACCTCCTGTCATTCCTGGATTCAAAGGTGAACATAACCTGGAAATGCTACTGCAGAAGCTTCAGCCAACCAAATGCACCCCTCTTTCTAATATGGGTGTCTAGGGTCCATCTCTGCAGGGATGGCTTTGGCTGGGTAATCTTCTGCAGGAATGTAGTCTTCATGGTCATGGGCCTGAGTCTTCTGGCCCCTGGGAAGATGCTCAGTGACTTCTGATGCTGTATATGGGAATCATCAGTGGGGTTCTAGCATCGCCTAGGATGGAGACCACAGCGCAGGCAAGAAGGTGCTTCTGAATTGGGTAAGGTTTGGTGCATAAGAAAAAAGTATAGTCTTGAAAGAAAGGGATCTTTTAATGCAGAACATAGAGTTCAGAAGGAAGGTGAGGGCGCTTACAAGGTCACTTACAAGGTCCTTGCATTAGTTTCTTAGGGCTGTCACAGCAAAGTGCCGTGCATTCCCTCTGGAGGCTCCAGGGAGCATCCCTTCCGAGTCTTTCAGCTAGTTTCGGGTAGTTCCTTGGCTTGTGACCACATAAGTCTGATCTTTGCATGATGTTCTCCCTGAGTGCATGCCTGTCTCTTCCCATGATGGTGTTTTATAAGGACACGAACCGTGTTGGATGGGGCCAACCCAATTCCAGCGTAACCATCCTAACTGAAATAGAGCCGCCTGCAATGATCCCATTTTCAGTAAACTCACATTGTGAGTTACTAGGAGTGAGGATTTGAACATTTGATTTTTAGGGGGCACACAATTCAATCCATAACCATCTTCTTTTCTGCTCTGTGCCTGGATCTGGAAGCAGATCAGGATAAAGCTTCTACTCTCACTGGGATAAAAAGACCATTTCTCTGTTAGCTTTCCGTAGGCCTGGCCCTCACGTGCTAGCCAGACATTCTTCTCCTGGACAAGTAGGGTTCCTGAGCAAAAGAGAGATCTTTACAATGTATTTGGTGAGCCACCAATGGACCATATTAAAAGTAACCACTCCAACAGGGGTAACTAAAAATGAGGGAAGACCAACATAAAAACAATTTTAAAAAGGAGTTTTATTTGTATTACTAACATGTGTAACCAAATTGCATTGGGTCAGACATTTCTAATTAAGAACTGCAAAACATGAGGAGGAGTTTTGTGCTTGGATCAGGACCTCTTGTGGCCATAATTATAATTTAGAATGCAGGACGCTACGGAGCTCTGTTCTCAGTGCTTGAGAACAACACATCTCCTCTGCGCAATTAGTTCCCTTAAGTCACTTCTCATTTAACGATCAGGCTTTAAATCGAACAAGCCTCACTGGTACTGACTGCGTTAGCACAAGGACTCAGGAGATGAGGAAAACTGCTGACTTCATTTTTCAAGTTGCTGTAATGTAATCAAGGGGAAAATCCTGTTCCCAAAAGCGACTTTGAGGAAACATTTTTAAAAATTGCTCTATTTTTGTTAATACCAATAAAGCAGTCTGGGTTCCCAAAAGTGGGGTTTTCTTCCTTTCTTTTCTTTTTTCTTTTGTGCCCTCGGTAGAGTGTAGTGGCATCATAGCTCACAGCAAGCTCAAACTCTTGGGCTCAAGCAATCCTCTTGCCTCAGCCTCCTGAGTAGCTGGGACCAGAGGCACTTGCCACAATGTCCGGCTATTTTTAGAGATGGGGTCTCAATTTTGCTCAGGCTGGTCTCCAACTCCTGAGCCCAGGCGATGCACCTGCCTCAGCCCACAGTACTAGGATTGCAGGCGTGAGCCAGCACCTAGTGGGGCTTTCTTATTTTCGCTTCATATTACACCCTGCAGCTTGGAGACAGAGAGGAATTTTACTGGGGAGATGAATTTCGTGTGGGGCAGAAATGGGAGCAGGACCCTAGTTCTGTCATGCAGCTGCTGTTCTGGGGGCATACGTCCTCTCTCCTGCTTCCTTGGCTACATATACAAAACAGTTGTCATTGTGGGATCTAGTGACTAACCCTCCACTCCATAGATGTGTGTGTGGGACCTTCCTTGATATTCCATTGTTTCTTCTGATCAAGTCTCTTTCAGATTCATTGACTCGCCAGTGGATAGAGGTTGCGACTCTGCCTTCTCTTGAGCAGATTCACAGTGAAACACAATGGTTTCTTGTTTGCTGGCAAAGGCACGGCTGTGCTAGTAATTCCTGCTTTTCTGTCTCATACAATTAGAAGTGTCATTCTAGAACTGTGTTTCAGATATCGCTGCTTCTGATTTATAGCACCGTCTAAAATGGGAATGCTTATTTGTTGGGTTTACTTGCTGTGAAACTCTCCTTTAACCTAAGGTAGGAAAATGGTACCATGAATTATACTATAAAAAAAAATCATTAATACATTGTGGTATATGGGAGGAAGTGAGAGATGGGAGCAAACGTTCTTGTGTTTCGCTTTCTCTGCCCCTGAACTCCACTCCATCAATAAATCCTGTCTTCCTACATCCAAAATCTCCCTTAAATCCACCCTGTTCTCTCTAACTCCCCAGTCTAAGCCACTGGCTGTCACCAGGGGCACTGAACTCACCCTAACTGCCACTACTCTGCTGATACTTTGTTGTTTTTTTTTAATTTTTATTAAATCATAATTGTGCACATTGGTGCAATCATGGGGCACAATGTGCTCACTTCATATACAATCTGAAATATTCTCATCAAACTGTTTAACATAGCCTTCATGGCATTTTCTTAATCAGTATATGTAGACATTGGTATTCCGCATTTAATGTTCCACCTGTACCTTTCTAAGGTGCACCGTAGGTGTGATCCCACCAATCGCCCTCCGTCCAAATATCCTCTCCCATTCTCCCCCATTTTCTCCCCTCCCCTCCCCTCCCTTGCCCTTTCCCCATATTCTTGTGCTATAATTGGGTTTTAGCCTTCATATGAAAGCTATAAATTAGCTTCATATTAGGGCTGAGTACATTGGATACTTTTTCTTCCATTCTTGAGAGACTTTGCTAAGAAGAATATGTTCCAGCTCCATCCATGT
>CAUYRH010078620.1:0-13710 GCA_963574655.1 Perodicticus potto
TACAGGCGCCCACCACAACGCCCGGCCATTTTTTGGTTGCAGCCGTCATTGTTGTTTGGCGGGCCCGGGCTGGATTCGAACCCGCCAGCTCAGGTGTACGTGGCTGGCGCCTTAGCCCGCTGAGCCACAGGCGCCGAGCCATAATTATGAGTATTTAGAAGAGAACTTGCTTCTTATTCATCCAATTGATGCTTATCGAGCTCCATAGGAACTAGAATTATTGGGTGGATGCTATAGGGAAACTGTATAATTCAATATTAGAAACTTTTTTAGTAAAGAAGCCAGTCGCTGTGGCTCATACCTATATTCCTAGCACTTTAGGAGGCCAGGAGTTTGACACCAGGCTGAGCAAAGTAGTGAAACCTTGTTTCTACAAAAATAGAAAAATTAGCCTGGCAAGGTGGCACATGGCTGGAGTCCCAGCTACTTGGGAGGCTGAGTCAGGAGGATCACTTGAGCCCAGGAGTTTGAGGTTGCTGTGAGCTATGATGATGCCACTGCACTCTAGCCTGGGCAACAGAGCAAAACCCTGTTTTACACACACAGAAAAATTTATATATATACACACATACAATAAAAGTAACGCAGTAGTTATTTTGGAAAATGTGGAGAAGTTTAAGCAGAGACAGATGTTTCCCATAATCTTACCACAAAAAGAAAAGCTGTGTCATTTTGATATATTTACTTTTCATTTCTTCTTTTCTCATAGAGACAGAGTCTCACTTTATTGCCTTCAGTAGAGTGGAGTGGCGTCACACAGCTCACAGCAACCTCCAACTCCTGGGCTTAGGCGATTCTCTTGCCTCTGCCTTCCAAGTTGCTGGGACTACAGGCGCCCACCACAATGCCTGGCTATTTTGTTGTTGTTGTTGCAGTTTGGCCAGGGCCAGGTTTGAGCCCACCACCCTCGGTATATGGGGCTGGCGCCCTACTCACTGAGCCACAGGCACCGCCCTACTTTTCATTTCTTTTCTGTTTTTCCCTCTCTCAATTTTACTGAAATCAGGATCACATGGTGAAATCATGATCACATTATATATAATATTTTGTAAGATGACTTTTCGCTTAATGTGATTTCATGAGCATGTTCTCATGCCATGAGACTTTCTTTGAAAACATGATTTCTTTTGTTTTTGTTTTTGTTTTTGTTTTGAGACAAAGCCTCAAGCTGTCACCCTGGATAGAGTGCTGTGGCATCACAGCTCACAGCAACCTCCAATTCCTGGGCTCAAGCGAGTCTCCTGCCTCCGCCTCCCGAGTAGCTGGGACTACAGGCGCCCGCCACAACGCCTGGCCAGTTTTTTTTTTTGGTTGCAGCCGTCATTGTTTGGCGGGCCCAGGTTGGATTCAAACCCGCCAGCTCAGGTGTACGTGGCTGGCGCCTTAGCCCATTGAGCCACAGGCGCCGAGTCGAAAACATGATTTCTGATGGCTGCCTTGTGTGAATGTGTTCTATTTCAGACAACTTTTATTATTTCCAATATTATGCCAGTCCAAATAATGTTGCCGTAAACATTCTTAAACTTGTATGTTTGTGCACATCTCACTGTTTCTATAAGGAATTTTCCCATAGTCAAAGCTCTCTAAGACGGCTGGACGTGGTGGCTCACGCCTGTAATCCTAACATTCTGGGAGGCCAAGGTGTGAGAATCACTTGAGCTGAGGAGTTCCAGCAGGAGTAAGACCCTGTCTGTACAAAAACTAGAAAAGTTAGCTGAATGTGGTGCCATGCACCTGTAGTCTCAGCTGCCTGGGGGGCTGAGGCAGGAGAATCGGTTGAGCCCAGGAGTTTGAGGTTGCCGTGAGCTAGGCTGAGACCACGGCACGCTAGCCCAGGTGACATAGTGAAACTGTCTCAGAAAAAATTTTTTCTTTGAGAAGTAAGGGCTGCTGGGCAATGTAGGGAGCTTCTGGTCACCGAAGGTATGCAGACAGACACTGGAAAACCACTGAGCAGGGATTCAGCCCTGGAGATTCAGGTGGAGAAAAGATAAGATAAGCATAATTTCAGCCCCTTTCACCAGGGCTGAGATTTGAAGAATGATTCTTAGATGCTCTGATCTCAGATTCTCCTTTTCCCTTCTCTGGCAGATGCCTGGGCCTTGAGAGGCAGGGGCTGTGCAAGGGCAAGGCATGATTTCATTAACCTCAGAGTCCTGGGACCTCACAATCAAATTGGCTACCCAAACATCTTAACACGCACAGGAAGAAGGATAATGGTGGGGTAGAACAGAAAGCCTGGCTTAAATTAGCAATTTACCATCCTGTAGGCTGTAGCAGCCCCATTCCCAGCTGAGGGGTGTGGGGTGGAATGGGGAGTCTGGGCTGTGTTATATTGATTTATAGCTCCCAGTGCAGCTGCGGAAATCAGTGGCTTTGTCTCTGGCCGGAAAGGGTGTTTGTAGAAAGAATCTAGTCTTCTCTCACTTTCCTAGTCTTTCTTGATGAGTGGAAAGAAAAACTTCCAAGTACTGTGAGATAAACAAACAAAAAAAAGCTCCCTTCAAGGAACACCACTCAGGGAGAGGCGGAACTTTTCCTCCCCTGCAGAAATAACTTTGTCATCAAGGCACTGAACTGTGGTCCCTGATGATGATTCTTTTTATTGAGCTCTTATTTTGTGCCAGGCACTCTGCTTAGATATAGACACACACAGTAGAACCTCTATAAGCTGACCACCCAAGGGACTGTAACAAACTGGTCAACATAAGGAACTTCTATTGAGTACATGTGGTTCATGTCTAGTCTATGAAAATTGGATCAACTTCAGGAGGTGGTCAATGTAGGGAGACGGTCAATAGTGGGAGGTTCTACTGTGTATATCTGTGTATCTATGCATATGTAGATACATAGATACATACGTTTAATCTTCACGGAACTCATAAGAGGTGAGTACTGTAGCCCCCATTTTACAGATGAGGAAACTCGAGGCTGAGAGAAATGACATAATGTGCCCAAAGTCCCAGGATCAGATTGAAATTAAAAGAGTATTGTAAGCCCACAGCCCACACTTAACGATTGCCCTGTCCTTGCCACCCTGTATATCAAGTTCAGCCCCTTAGATTCACAAATAGGAAACCAAGCCCTGGAGAGGTTCTGTATCTTTTGAATTTGTGGCCAAGGCAGGTCCGGAACTTGCCTTTCCTACCACCTTGCCCCCCTCTCCTTACATCTGTTTGAATATTTGGAATTATCCGAGCTAAGGGAGAGCCAAAGGGTGGCTGGAAATAGTACTTGGGAGCATAAGAAGTAGGTTCTTATTTGGAGCAGCCTGGCCTGGGGGCTGGGTTTCAGACCCAAAGAACCCCAGGTATCTGGGGCATAGACAGCAGCTGGAGAGGTAGCCCCATCCTTCAGAGGCAGACAAACTGGGGTTCAAATTCAGGTTTGCTTCTTGCTGGCAGTCTACAAAGCTGACTGTTTTCTTCTTTGAAGGGTTTATAGAAAAACTCCTACATCACAGGATTGGAACCAACATACATTTAGCAGCCCCCGCCCCACAAGCCCCAGGCACAGTTCTAGGTTCTGGGATGCAACAGTGTCGAAGACACCAGTCCCTGCCATTGTGGAGCTGACATTCTTGTGGAGGAAGGACAGACAGTAAACAAAGAATTATAAGGCCAGAGCTGTTGGCAGTGAAGTAAACCAAAATGGGCAATGGGGGGAGAGGGCAGTGGGGCTGCAGTTGTACAGGCATGTCTCAGAGACATAGCAGGGTCCGTTCCAGACCAATAAAGCAAATATCCAAGTAAGTCACACCAGTTTTTTTGGTTTCCCAGGGAGTATAAAAGTTATATTTATACTATAGTCTATTAAACACATAATAGCATTATGTCTAAAAAAACCAATGTACATACCTTAATTTAAAAATACTTTATGGCTCAGAAATGCTAATGATCATCTGAGCTTTCAGTGAGAGGTAATATTCTTGCTGATGGAGGGTCTTGCCTTGATGGAGATGGCTGCAGACTGATTGGGGTTAGTGGTTGCTGGAGGTTGGGGTGGCTGTAGCAATTTCTTAAAATAAGACAACAATGAAGTTTGCTGCATTGATTGATTCTTCCTTTCACAAAAGATTTCTCTGTAGCACGCGATGCTGTTTCATATAGAATTTGACCCATGGTAGAACTTCTTTCAAATTGAAGTCAGTTGACTGGGGGCAGTAGTTCAGGCCTGTAATCCTAGCATTTGGGGAGGCCAAAGTGGGAGGATCACTTGAGGTTGAGAGCCCAAGCAAGTGCAAGATCCCGTTTCTTCAAAAAAGCAAAAAATTAACTGGATATGATAGCAGGCTCCTGTAGTACTGGGAATGCTGAGGTAGTAAGATTGCTTAAGCCCAAGAGTTTGATATTACAGTGAGCTTTAATGATGCCACTGCACTCTGCTCCAGCCCAGGCAATGGAGTGAGGCCTTAAAAAAAAAAAAAAAATATATATATATATATATATGTGTGTGTGTGTGTGTGTGTGTGTGTGTGTGTGTGTGTGTCGAGGCCAGGCTCAGTGGCTCAAACCTACAATCCCAGCATTCTGGGAGGCCAAGACAAGTGGATTGCTTGAGCTCAGGAGTTCAAGACCAGCCTGACCAAGAGCAAGACCCCATCTCTAAAAAAACTAGCTGGGCATTGTGGCAGGTGCCTGTAGTCCCAGCTACTTGGGAGGCTGAAGCTAGAGGATCACTTGAGCCCAGGATTTTGAGGTTGCTCTGAGCTATGATGCCACAGCACTCCACCCAGGGCAATAGAGTGAGAGACTGTGTGTGTGTGTGTGTGTATATGTATTAGAGTCACTCTTCTCAAATCCTGGTGCTGCTTTATCAACTAAATTCATCCTTTGTTGTCATTTCTATGAAATTTGCAGCATCTTCACCAGAAGTAGAATCCATCTCGGGAAACCTTTTTTTGTCTAGATGCAGTAGCTCACACCTATAATCCTACTACTCTGGGAGGCTGAAGTGACTGGATTGCTTTAGCTCAGGAGTTCTAGACCAGCCTGAGCAAGAGTGAGACCCTATCTCTGCTAAAAATAGAAAAATTATCTGGGTGTCATGGCAGGTGCCTGCAGGCGCCTGTAGTCCCAGCTGCTCAGAGGCAAGAGAATCCCTTGAGCCCAAGAGTTTGAGGTTGATGTGAGCTATGATGCATGGCACTGTACCAAGGGTGATGAAAGAGTAGGACTCTGTCTCAAAAAAAAAGGTTTCTTTTTTAGAGACAGGGTTTCACTATGTTGCCCAGGAGGGAGTGCAGCGACTATTCATAGACACCAACTGTGCACTACAGCCTCAGTCTCTGGGGCTGAAGAGATCCTCCTTGACTCAGCCACCTAGATATCTGGGAATATAGGCACATGCCACTGTTCCTGGCCTCAGGAAACGACTTTCTTGCTCATCCGTAGTAGCAACTCCTTATCCATTATAGTTTTATCCTGAGACTGTGGAAGTCCAGTCACATCTTCAGGTGCCCTTCTGAGTCTAGTTTTGCTGTTTCCACCACATCTGCAGTTACTTCCTCCACTGAAGTCGTGAAACACCTCAGAGTCATCCATGAGAGCTAGAACCAACTTCTCTTTTTTTTTAGAGACAGAGTCTCACTGTATCGCCCTTGGTAGAGTGCCGTGGCATCACACAGCTCACAGCAACCTCCAACTCCTGGGCTTAGGCAAGTCTCTTGCCTCAGCCTCCCAAGTAGCTGGGACTACAGGGGCCCCCCACAACGCCCGGCTATTTTTTTTTTGTAGTTTCGCCGGGGCCGGGTTCAAACTCGCCACCCTCACTATATGGGGCTGGTACCCTTCTCACTGAGCCACAGGCACCGCCCGGAATCAACTTCTTTCAAACTCCTGTTAATGTTGATATTTTGACCTCTTCTCATGAATCACGAATGTTTTTAAATGGCATCTAGAATAGTGAATCCTTTCCAGAAGGTTACCATGTGCTTGGCCTGTACCCATGAGAAGACTCACTATGTGAGTGAGTAGTGATAGCCTTACAAAATGTATTTCTTAAATAATAAGACTTGAAAGTTGAAATTACTCCTTGTCCCATGGGTTGTAGAATGGTTGTTTTGTCACTAGACATGAACACATTAGTCTGCTTGTACATCTCCATCAGCACTCTTGGGTGACCAAGAACATGGTCAATGAGCAGTAATAGTTCTCTTTTTCTTTCTTTTTTTCTGTTTTTTTTTTTTTTTTTTTTTTTTTTTGAGACAGCGTCACTCTGTTTCCCAGGCTAGAATGCTGTGGCATCAGCCTAGCTCACAGAAACCTCAGACTTCTGGGTTCAAGCAATCCTCCTGCCTCAGCTTCCCAAGTAGCAGGGACTACAGGTACCTGCCACCATGCCGAGCTAATTTTTCTACTTTTCCACCTATGTTATTCTGTAAACATGTATGCTGTCAGCTAGTCTTTGTTGTGCCATTTAAAGAGCGCAGGCAGGGAGAGTAGATTTAGCATAATTCTTAAGGGCCCTAGGATTTTTGTAACGATAAATGAGCATTGGCTTCAACTTAAAGTCACCGGTTGTGTTAACCCCAAACAAGGGAGTCAGCCTGCTGTCTATCTATCTATCTATTTATTTATTTATTTTGAAAGAGTCTCACTATGTTGCCCTTGGTCAGCCTGCTATTTATTTATTTATTTAGAAAGAGTCTCACTATGTTGCCCTCGGTAGAGTGCTGTGGTGTCACAGCTCACAGCAACCTCAAACTCCTGGGCTTACGCAATTCTCTTGCCTCAGCCTCCCAAGTAGCTGGGACATAGACGCCCACCACAACACCTGGCTATTTTTTTGTTGTTGTTGCAGTTATTGTTGTTTAGCTGGCCTGGGCTGGGTTTGAACCCGCCAACCTTGGTGCATGTTGGTGGCTCTGTAACCACTGTGCTATGGGCACTGAGCCTCAGCCTACTCTGTAAAGCTGTGAAGCCAGTCATTGACATCTCCTCTCTGGATATAAAAGTCCTAGATGGCATCTTCTTCCAAAAGAAGGCTGTTTCATCTACACTGAAAATCTGTTGTGTTCATCAGTGATCTTGGCTAGATCTTTTGGATACCTTACTGCAGTTTCTACACCTTCTAGGTGTTTCTTCACTTTATAGTTTTATGTTACAGAGAAACCAATCTCTGCTAGCTTCAAATTTTCCTTTGGCAGTTTCCTCACCTTTCTCAGCCTTCCTAGAATTAAGAATTAGGGCCTTGCTTCGGATTAGGGTTTAGTTTAAGAGGGTGTTGTGGCTGGCGTGATCTATCTAGACCACTAAAATTTTCTCCAGATCAGCGATAAAGAGCTGTTTGGCTTTCTTATCATTTGAGTATTCACTGTACTAGCACTTTGAATTTCTTTCAAGAACTTTTCCTTTGCATTCACAACTTGGCTAACTTGCACAAGAGGCCTAGCTTTTGACTTATCTTGGCTTTTGACATGCCTTCCTCGCTAGATCATTACATCTCTAGCTTTTGACTTAAAGTGAGAAAACTGCAACACTTAAAGGCTATTATAGGGTTATTAATTGGCTTAATTCTCAATCTTGTTGCGTTTCAGAGAATAGGGAGGCCTTAGGAGAGGGAAAGTCATGGGGGAGCGGCTGTCGGTGGAGCAGTCAGAACACATATTTTATCAATTAGATTTATCATCGTATCCAGGTGTGCTTCATGGTGCTCTGAAACACTGGCGAAAGATCACCATGACAGATACAATAATTATGCAAAAGTTCACAATATTGCAGGAATCACCAAAATGTGACACAGACACATGAAGTGAGCATGTGCTGTTGGAAAAATGGTGCCAATAGACTTGCTCACACAGGGCTACCACACACCCTCAAATTGTAAAAATAAAAAAAAATGCAACATCTGTAAAACTCGGTACAATGAGGTGATTCTGTAAATGGAGAGGGCAAGGAGGGGCAGATAAGTAAGCAGCAGCCTGTTGCTGGGAGGAAGAGGGTTTTAGGCAGAGGGAATAGCAAGGGCAAAGGTTAAAGGAAATGATGCCTGTCTGGCTTTATTAGCTGCAGGGCCGGGCTCACAGCAGGAAGCTGTTGGTGATAATGATGTACACTGGCTGGTTGCCCAGCACTTGGAAACCAGGGGACAGGGACAAAAGCTGCTTCTCCTGACCCTGGCAGATGCCCCTGCAGGACAGATGGAGATAATCTGTTTCCCTTGATTACAGAAACTCATCCTCCCAGAGTGCCAGGAAATACCCCATGTCTAGTGGTTTTCCTTGCTAGGGAGGAAGTGGGGCTGTGTTTCTGGAAGGGACAGGTAGTCACAAGACACTCCCTCCACTTGTCTAGGCCTTGTCATCCCAGGTAAAAGAGGGCTCAGTGGCAATGCAGGGCAAATTGACTTGGCAGGAGTTATCACCAAATATAGAATTGCTAGCTTTTTTTGACCACTGATGAGGTGGCCAGGCTCTGTGTGAAGCACCCTACATATATTATCCCATTTAGTCCCCCAGTTCTATGAAGTTGGTACCACATTTCTTTCCATTTGACAGATGAGGAAATTGAGGCTCAGAGATGATAATTTACTTGCCCAGAGCCACAGCTAGAAAGTACCAGAGTGGACTTTTGAACTGGAGCCCCCTTGACACCCAAAACCCAGCTGTGCAAAGTGTTCACATCCACGAGGAAGATCAAATCCTTGGTACCCTCTAATTCCTATGTTGGAAACATGACTTTTTCATATAATCAGGTGTTGGGAGAAGCTATGCAGCAGAGTAGACTTATTTGTAATGTTACTAAAATAATAAATTTTTGGCCAGGTGCCGTGGCTCATTTCTGTAATCCCAGCACTTTGGGAGACTGAGGCGGGAGGATCACTTGAGGCCAGGGGTTCAATACCAGCCCCAGCATGAGCAAGACCCTGTCACTACAAAAATAGAAAAATTAGCCAGGTGTGGTAGTGTGTGCCTTAATCCCAGATACTTGGGAGGGAGGCTAAGATAGAAGGATCACTTGAGCCCAGGACTTTGAGACTGCAGTCAGCTAAGATGATGCCAGTGCACTCTAGCTGGGGTGACAGAGCAAAGGCTGTCTCAAAAAAAAAAAATAATAATAATAATAAATTGTTAATGAACAAAAGTGGAGCTCTGTTGTGTGCCAGGCAAAGAGAAATGTCATAAATAGTAACACACGGCATGGCCAAAGGCCTAGAGTCTCCCTGTACTATTTGGACACCTGACCTTGGATCTCAGTTCTTTCATTCTACAAGACGTACTAAAGATCCCTCCTCAAACTACCCCTTGTGGTAGTTATTGTCATCACCCTTTTCCAGCTAAATAAATTGTGTGGCTTCCTGGCACTAGCCTTAGCCTGGATAGTGGGCTTTGGGTCTGTATTCTTCATGGTTCTGTCAGAGAAAAAGTATCAGCAGGATGTATTTTGAAGAACTGGCTCATGCAGTTATGGGGTCTGGCTGGGCACATCTGAAATTTGCAAGGCCGGCCAGCAGGCTGGAGATCTCAGGCAAGAGCTGATGCTGTTGTCCACAGGGGGTTTCTTTTTCCACTGGGAAGCCTCAGTTTTGTTCTTGAGGCCTTTCAACTGATTGGATGAGGCCAACCCTGGTTATCAAGGATACCCTCCTTTACTTAGTCAACTGTCGGTGCTAACCATATCTACAAAGCACCTTGGCAGCAACGCCTAGATTAGTGTCTGATTAAGTCACTGGATACTATACTCCTTTGAGTCATAGGCGCCGCCCAAGTAACTGGATACTATAGGTTAGCCAAGTTGGCACATAAAATTAACCATCACAGGATCAGACAGATCTGGGCATGATTCCTGGTACTGCAACCAACGGGCTGTGTGATCTTTGGCAACTTCCTCTGCCTCTCTGTTCCTCAGTCTCCTCATCTGTCAAATGCTATGGCAGGGCTTACTGCAGTCAGTTGTCAGGATTAAATGTAATGTTGTAAATCAGGTACCTTCCTCCAGTGCCTGTCCCCTAGAAAGAGGTGGGCATGAAACAGTGTTCTGTAATTATAGTGCTTGTTTCTGTGTTTCCTTCCCTTTTACTGGTGGCTCCTAGAGGGCAGGAACTGTATTCCATTCCTCCTCTATCCTGTTTCCTTTTTTTTGAGACATAGCCTCAAGCTGTCACCCTGGATAGAGTGCTGTGGCATCACAGCTCACAGCAACCTCCAATTCCTGGGTTCAAGCGAGTCTCTTGCCTCCGCCTCCCAAGTCCCTGGGACTACAGGCCCGCCACAATGCCTGGCCATTTTTTGGTTGCAGCCACCATTGTTGTTTGGCAGGCCCAGGTTGGATTCGAACCTGCCAGCTCAGGTGTACGTGGCTGGCGCCTGAGCCACAGGCATCGAGCCCTCTATCCTGTTTCCTATCTCAGTCCCTGACTCTAACGTGGCTTCACTAAGTATTTCTCAAATATCTAGCTGGAAAATCAAGTGTGGTGGTGCATGCCTATGCTCCCAGCTACTCAGGAGGCTGAGGCAGGAGGATCCCCTGAGCCCAGGCGTTCCAGGCAGGCTGCAGTGAGCTATGATCATTTCACTGCACTCCAACCTGGGCAACAGAGCAAGACCTATCTCTTAAAAAAAAAAAAAAATCTAATTGCCACTTTGTTAACAAGGTTCCCTCTGTGGAGTTGGGATCTATAGTAAAAATTCTGCAACTACAGAACAAGAGGGAAATAAGATTGCAGAAACCTCAGGTCACTGTCCCCCCCAGAGTAACCTCTTACCTTTCAGGGTAGTAAACCTTTCCTACAGGGAGCCTCCTCTGATGTCCTCCTCCTGCCAGCAAATGGATAGCACAGTGTTCTGTGTGTCCCCTATCAGAGCAGGTGCCACACACTATTTCAAACCCCTAATTGCTCATCTCTCTGTCTCTGTTGTCTCTCTCCACCCTGCCCCCTCTATGAGTGGGAGTAGGGTACAGGGAAGGTCATTTGTTCATAGCAAGAGCGCCAGATGAACTCTGACACTCAGGTGCATGTCACTAGGTGTTGGTAGAAGGGACACAGCCTATTTCCAGAGACGCATAGACTGACATGCCATAATGGAGGACTCCACTTTCTTGGGGCCTCCATTGTGTCTGGTTACTGCGTCTACTGTGGTTGTACTCAAGGCCGAAGCACAGCCAGAGAGGTGGAGAGGAGCTTCTCCTCCCTGGGCCCCAGGCTTGTGTTGTGGTTCCAAACTGACTGAACAAGACATCTGTCCTGTTTTTTGTTGAGTGTGACCTGGAGGCTTCCCCACTCACGTTCAACTCAGGGCCCTTTATTTCCATGTTCTAGCCCTTAATCATCTCCTGCGACATGTTCACTGGGCTTTGTTGTAATTAACCACTTTTCTACCTCAAGCTTTGCCAAACTGAGATGGCTAATTAATTTCTAGCCATTCCCATGAAGCAGTGGGCAGGGATGCAGCTTACAGCCCTTACTGCCCGGCCCAGCTTGTTTTGCCACCGGGGATTGCAACCACTTTGTCTGCAAATAGAAGGAGCCCCAGCTGGACCCCAGTTGGCAGTCACTTTATTTAAGTGTTTGTTCCCTGGCAGTGGGTAGATCACTGCTGTAGCTGGGCCTTGGATTCCTCATTTATGTAACAAAAGGATTGAATTTGACATGGAGGGATAAGAAAGTTGTGGGTTCTGGAGTCCAGGGAACCTGAAGAGCAACCCAGGCCCTGCTACCGTTAGCTGTGGGCCTTTTGGTGAGTCACTTTACCCTATGAACCTCAATATTCCTCCACCTATAAAATGGGGACAATCATCTTACCTCCTGTGGCTGTTGGGCAGATTCACTGGGATAATGAAAACTCTTATGCTGCTTAGCAGGGAAACTGGCACATAGTAAGTATTCCTAAATACTCTCACCAGCCACCTTTCCTTTTTGGGCTAACATTCTGTATTCCTGAGAAAAAGACCTTCTGGGGAACGGAACAGGTTTAACAGACATTGCCCATGTTTTAGGCAAGATTTTTGTTTTGACACAGAATGTCACTCTGTCACTCATACTAGAGTGCTGGAATGTCATAGCTCACAGAAACCTCAAAGTCTTGGGCTCAAGAAATCCTCTTGCCTGAGCCACCTAAGTAGCTGGGACTATAGACACCTGCCACAACACCTGGCTAGCTTTTCTATTTTTAGTAGAGATGGGGTCTCACTCTTGCTCAGGTGATGCACCTGCCTCGGTCCCCCAGAGTGCTAGGATTACAGGTGTGAGCCACTGAGCCTGGCCAAGACAATCTCTTAAAAACAAAACAAAAAAACCACAGGTGTAAAAGTACATAAATCATGCCTGAGAAGGACCAGTATAGATAGTTATTGTCCCTAAATACTGGCTGCTACCCAGTTGTGACCACAGTCTACGTTTTGTTCTGAATTGACCTCTGCTCTTTGCCCACTTGGCCTCATGTTCATGCCTGTGATATTGTTCTGATGTTTATAAGTCTGTTTTTCCCTGACCACTCCTAGGTGGTGAGAAGATTGTCTCCAAATCCCTGAACCATAGCAGAGTTGAGGAATGTGTGGAAAAGACATGAATGCTATGGAGGAGACCCCCAACTCCTGGACCAGTTTGCTCCTGGCCTCAAAACTGGGTTCCTCAGTTTGGAACCAGGTTCCTCACTGGGCCAAGGTTTGACAGGTGCAGGTGGCAAAGAGGCTGGGAGAAAGCAGACATAGACCTAAGTGGTTATGAGCTTAGGCTGTGCAAACCAGGAAGACCTAAGTTTGAATCCTGTTACTGTCACTTTTTGGCCATTTGTCTTTGGGTGAGCCATCTAGCTTAGCTCTTCTGCATGAGGATAGTATTAACATTCAAAATTGCGGTGAGGGCTTGGCACCTGTGGCTCAAGCGACTGAAGCACCAGCCACATACACCAGAGCTGGCAGGCTCGAATCCAGCCCGGGTCCGACAAACACCAATGATGGCTACAACCAAAATATGGCCGGGCGTTGTGACAGGCGCCTGTAGTCCCAGCTACTTGGGAGATGGAGGCAGGAGAATCACTTGAGCCCAGGAGTTGGAGGTTGCTGTGAGCTGTGATGCCATTGCACTCTACCCAGGGTGACAGCTTAAGACTCTGTCTCAAAAAAAAAAAAAAAAAAAAAAATTACAGTGAGGCCAGGCGCAGTGGCTCATGCATGTAATCCTAGCACTCTGGGAGGCCCGGGCAGGTAGATTGCCTGAGTTCATGGGTTTGAGACCAGCATAAACAAGAGCAATACCCTGTCTCTAAAAAAAAAAAAAAAGAATAGCCGGGCATTGTGGCAGTGCCTGTAGTCCCAGCTACTTGGGAGGCTGAGGCAAGAGAATTGCTTCAGCCGGAGAGTTTGAGGTTGCTTTGAGCTATGACGCCATGGCATTCTACCGAGGATGACCAAGTAAGATTCTGTCTCAAAAAAAAAAAAAGGACTGCAATGAGGATGGAATGAAATCATGGATTCACTGCTTTTTGGCATCATGCCTGGACAATAAGAGAAAAGACACTCAGATAATATTGCTTAAAAAAACTAACAACTTCTCAGCTCGGCGCCTGTGGCTCAGCAGGCTAAGGCGCCAGCCACGTACATCTGAGCTGGCGGGTTCGAATCCAGCCTGGACCCGCCAAACAACAATGATGGCTGCAACCAAAAAATGGCCGGGCGTTGTGGCGGGCGCCTGCAGTCCCAGCTACTTGGGAGGCAGAGGCAAGAGACTCGCTTGAGCCCAGGAATTGGAGGTTGCTGTGAATGCCACGGC
>CAUYRH010078624.1:0-44826 GCA_963574655.1 Perodicticus potto
ATATAGTGATTAAGAAAATGCTATGAGGGCTATCTCTCACAGTACGATCAAAATGTTTCTGATTGTATATGAAGCACATTCTGCCCTATGATTGCACCAATGTACACAATTATGATTTAATAAAATTATTAAAAAAAAACACAAATAACATGAAATTTTGACTTACCTATAGTTTCACAAAAAATTGATCTAAAAATGTTTGGAAAGTTAATCACAAGCCAAAATGTGCATTTGAAAGAAGGAAGATGTACCTTTATGATTAAAAAAAAAAAAAAAAAAAAGTGTCAAAGTGAAATGTCAAAGATATCACTGTCAAACTTAGTACTTAAGGAAATCGGACATTTCTTACTTAATAACCGAAATACTTGCTTTATGTGTAATTTGCTCTTCTTTCTCTAGCTTCTTAAAATGGAAACTAATGTAAGTAATTTAAATCATTTTTATTTTAAATATAGTTAACTATAGCTCTAAATTCTCCTCCCTGTCTAGCTTTAGCTACATCCTCCGCATTTTATGAATATGGTTTTTATTATTATTCTATTCGAAATATTTTAATTTATTTCTTCTGATTTCTCTTTTGACTCATGGGTCATTTAAAAATATATTGGTTAGTATAGGAATTACACACATATATTTTGCTACTTATGTAAAATTTGAATTCAATGTATATATGTATGTATTTAAATTCAATTTCCAAAATTATTAAGACTAGATTTATAACACAGACTGTAGTCTACCTTGGTGAAAGTTCCATGTGCTTTGTACTACACAAATTTATTAGACTTTTTAATTTGGATTTTGGCTCATAACTTGGTCTGATTTTTCTTTTCTCTTACTGAACTTTTCTAAATCTTTTATTCTCTCAAATATTGAAAGCAGAGGGTGAAATCTCTAACTATAATTGTGAATTTGTTTCTTTCATCTTTTACTTTGTCGTGTTTTTCTTCCCATAGTTTGAAGTTTTCTTTTGTATGTGCACATTTAGTATTATGTGTTCTTAATAAAGAGAGCTGTTTATTATTATGAAAAGTCCTCCTTTACCTCTGGGATCACAATATGTCTTGGTGTCTAGTTTAGCTTTCTTATGATTAGTATTCATATGTAGTATCCTTTTTCCCATCTCTTTGTTTTAATTTATGTTATGATGTTTCACAGACTACCTGATATACACACTCTACATCATCTTCTCCCTGGTTCTAACAGGACCTGTGAATATGATGAGCTTCTGCCATCCTTATGATGCTATGTTATATGGCAGAAGGGATTTTGCAGATGTCATGGACTTCCAGGCCAATTGACTTTGAGTTAAGCTCCCCGGAGATTATCTTGGGTGGGTCTGGTCTAATTAGGTGAATCTTTCAAAGGGAAAAAACACTTTTTGAAAGAAAAAGAGATTCAGCGTATGAAAGGGCCTATGGAGGGGACCCCATGATAGGGACCCAAGAGCTGCCTCTAGAAGCTGAGATGACAAAGCAATGGGGACTTCAGTCCTACAAGGGTAAAGTAATAACTTCTCTCAACAATGGAAGGAAACTGGGAACAGATATTTCCCTGGTTGAACCTCCAAAGGAGGATGCATCTGGCTGACAGCTTGATTTCAGACTTGTGAGACTCGGAGCAGAGGACCAAGCTAAAACGAGTTGGCCTCCTGGTCCACGGACAACGTGAGATAATCAAGTTATGCTGTTTTAAGCTGCATAGTGTGTGGCAATTTTCACACAGCATTACTAGTTGGGGTTCTCTAGAGAAACAGAACTAATTGTGTGTGTGTGTACATATGCGTGTGTGAGTGTGTGGCTGGAAAACTCAGGCAGGATTTGATGCTGCTGTTTTTGCAGGCTTGATGAAGTTTTTCTTGCTGGGGAAACCTGTTTGGGCTCTTCAGGCCTTTCAACAGCTTGATGAGGTCCACCCACATTCTGGAGGGTAATTTGTGTAAAACTGACTGTACGTATTAACCTCCTCTACGAAATATCTACAAAATACCTTTGCAGCAACATCTAGGTTATTATTTGAGTAAAATAGCTGGGTACTAGGGATTAGCCACGTTTGCTAATGTTTATACAGGCCGATTGAAAACTAACACAAATACACAGAAGCTGAAAGGAGAAAACATCAAAACAGTATAAATAAAACTTAGTGAAGAATGTGGCTTACAACTTGCCCAATAAATGTTTGCTTTTTATTGTGACCATATTTCTGAAAATTGAAACTTTACAAATTGTATACAGTATAGTCTTCAAACACAACAGGCGACATGATATAACGACATAATCACTGGGCACAAAATTGGGAAAATAAGGAAGTGTCGTGATTCTTGAATTTGCTTGTTCATTTATTTTGGGCAAGTCTCTTAACTTCATTTGTATCCTGATCTATAAAATAAGATTCATGATTTTACCTTACAGTGGGATATGGTTAATTGATTTGAATTTTGTTCTAACTCCTAAAAAATAATCTAGAAAGGCTTATATTAAAATATACTGTAAGACAGCAAAATCAGAAGTAGAAATTTAAAATCCATTTAGAAGGGCAGGAGAACCCATGTATTTTTAAGCTAATAAAACGCCTGTGATTGAGCAATGCATTAAGCCCTGGGTTTGCTTTAGCAAAGGCAAGGACAGAAAGATGCCAAGATACTTTTATTATTTTAGCAACAACAGCAAAGACTTGTTATGCAATGGGAGGAAATATGCATTTATTAGTTTAGAGGAATATTTCTTGGAAATATTTTGTTATGTCATGACTCTTAAAAGGAACTTTGAACAAGTAATAGGTGTACTCCAGTGTTAAGGCATGCGACTCAGACTGGCCTGGGTTCAAGTCCCAAATCTGCCAGTTTCTAGATATCACTCTGAACTAAGCCAAAATACTTAATGTCTCTGAGCCTCTGTTTCTTCATCCAAAAATTTGGAATTTGCATAGAGACTATTTCATCAAGTCGTTTGTGATGTTTTTAATGGAGCTGGAGCTTCTGAAGTGTTTAGCGCAACATGTGATATGGAGGAAGTTCAATATGTGCCTCCCGGTTAACTAGAATTTTTATAATCGTTGCTGTGGTGGCAGATACTCAGAAGTTCTTCATGTGGTCTTTGGTCCTACTAACCCTGAGTAGACATCTTCCCACTTATGGAATGAGTGTGCAAACCTTCATTCCATCTACATACATCTTCTGAACAGCCCACACTGTACCCAACACGGTTCTGGGAGGTGTCCCTCAAGGAACTTGCTGGAAAAAGAGATGATCAAAAGATGAAAAATAGCAAGAAAGAGACAACAGTAAGGAATGCTATGCAGAAAATTAAAACTGTGGGGTCCAACAGACAGAGACTGAGTGGCCGCTGCAGCTGGAGTACCTAGATGACCTCTCTGAGGAGCTGGCACTTGGGTGGAGAAGAAAATGCAGTCAGAACCCATTAGATAAAGATTCGGGCAAGACTTTTGTGAAACTTACCCATGGGGCCCATGCACTTCAGTGGGCATGACTGGGCCCTAGAGAGGCACAGTGAGAGACAGGGGATGCAGTGGAGTGGGGGTCCCCAAGGGTCAGCTGCTGAAGGACTTGGTAAGCATGTTGGAAAGATGAACTGAATTTCAATGTGATGGAATTCCCAGGGGACAGTTCTAAGCAGAGGGGTGACGTGAATGGCTTTGCCTCTCCTCAAGAGCTTTTGGGCTGCTGAGTGGACCATGCCTTGCGGGAAAGCAGTAAGAGAAGCCCAGAGGCCAGTCTGCAGGTGATAAAGCGCTCCAGCTAAGGATGGGGTAGCTCTGACCAGGGACATAGAAGGGACAGAGTACAGGGACACCAGAGTTTGAGTCCGTTGAACTTGGAAAGAGCCGCTGTGGGCACAAGGGAGGGATGAATCCCCAAGGCCTATAGGCCTTTGAGTTGGTGACACTAGGTACACAGAGCCTCAGAGGGGACTTGGGAACATGAAACCTTATTCTATTTCTGTTCCTGACCCCATTAGGCCTATTTCCCAATCTCTCTACAGTCAGAAGCCCCAGCCACCTGGAGAGAATCAGTAAGTATCTATCTGCTCTACCCGGCTGTCTGTTGTCTCTCTAGTGCACAGCAAATGAGCTATTTCTCCCCATCTCAGGCATTTGTTTAGTCTGCGTAATCAGACAACTTGGCAAAAATCAAATTTCTTTGCTTAATTTTTTAAAACACCGTGCAAAGGTTCTAACAATCAAGTATCTATATATCTTTGAGTTATGATCACACAGCCAGTGCACTCACATGCTCTGATTCTCTACTCTTCCTTCTCCTGGTACCCAAGGCACTGGTAGTAATAGATAAGGATTATACTCACTGGGTCTGCCTATTTCTTGCCTGCAATAGAGTAAGACGTAGTTAATGTTCCTTATTGTATTGTAGGTGTTGGGGTTTTAGCTATGGCTCTGATTATTGTTACAATTATTTTTTATTATAATCTTGGTTTTCTTGCATTTATGGATCCAATCGTCTAGAATATTCACTTCCACCTATGCACTGTGGATTCAATGAAAGACTGGTTGAATAAATAATCAAGAAGGGTGATGCTCACTTATCTGAAGTCTACACAAACATTAGCACCACCTCCGTGAAGCCTTCCCTGACCACCCCAAGCTTAGGCTCTTATTCCTTCAACAGTGCCCCACAAAACCTAATCCCCAGGCCATCATAGCACTATGGGCCTGTATTATGGTTCCCTCCTCCCATACATGGGAGCTGCCAGCAGACCAGGCTGTTATTGATTCCAGACTCTATGACAGACTAGGGTAAATAGTTGATGCTCATTAAACATGGGAAGCAAACAGTAAAGATGAGAGCAAGTACCTTCGTTCTTTCTGCTGAGGCAACTGTGAGGCCAACTTTGCAGTGCTTGGGGACCCACGATCTAGCACATGCTGTGCATTTGAGCCCCAAAATTTGTAAATCCGTGGGTCCCTCCCAGATGCCTAGCCATTGGGGAATGTGGCTCCTCACATCCTTGTGGAGAAGATAGAGAAGTGCACCTACACCCTTTCCTTTACAGCAGCAATTCTAGTACTTGGTAAATCAGAAATCATCTCTAACCTATGTAAGCAAATCATCACTGTGAACCCCTGTGCTTTTCTCTGCATCATGCCAGGACCATGCATGGCTTGGTTTGGAAGAGGAGAGCTCAGCACCCATGCTCACACACTGGGACACCCTGAAACCTGTGCACCTACCCCCAAGCCACCACCCTTTCCCTGCACACACGTGCACTCACACTGCACCCTGGGTTTAAACATTGGAAAGGGCCCACCTGAAGACCACCCCTCAAATCGTGGAGCTCAAGTGACACTTCCTCCAAGTAAGTGTCTTCCCTCCTCTGTGGCCAAGGCCTGCTCATCCCTAATGCTGGTCTGGTTCACCTGTAGGCTTTTGTTCTTACAGCCAGAAAGAGCTCTACGTGGGTGTGGGTGGTGCACCTGCCTCTCTCCCACTAGTCGTGTCTAAGTTCCAAGGAGCAGGGACCCTGTAACATTTATCTCTCTATCCCACAGGCCCAGACTCTCGCCTGCTACTTGTTTATAGTATTTAATCTGATGGCATTTAGTTAAGGCTATGTTAAATGAATAAATAACTGGGAAAAGAAGAACAAAGAAATACACTACCACTGTTATCCTTTACTTATTGAGCATCTACTATTTTCTGATTTGCCCTTTATTAGTTAAACTATTTCAGAGGTTATATAACTATTCTGAACTCTGATATTATCTATGAAAGTCTGAGGGGAGAATTGCTGTCTACTTATCCAGGTAGTGAATAAAGGTGGGCGGCGTGACAGTTGTAATTCAAGGGATCAAGACCTGCCTTGGTCTTGGGTAGTGCTACAGTTGTGATTCAAGACCTGCCTTGGTCTCTCTGAGCTTCCCAACTCTCAATTCAACCTAGTTCTTCTCAGCTTGGACCTTACCACTCTCCCTGCCTTTCTTCCCAAAGATCATCACAACCTGAGAAGATAAATGATCCCCTCTAAGATGGTGTTCATATATATGAACCTCACATCTCAACAAACACGTGTCTTACAGGAAACTGATGTCAAGGCACACTGTGATTCAGCAGCTGTAATGGGGCAAAATAAACCTCTGTTCAAGTAAACCCTTCCCAAGCGCAGCAGCAGAGACTCAGAAGCTGAGAGCTTATCTCTGTAAGACTTGCCTATCCTCTAAAACAGAAGCTCCTCTTCCAAATAACAGACTGCCTCACATCAGTAAGTGTGATTATTCGAAGAGAAGATTGTTTTATTTATTTATTTTTCCTTAGGATATCAAGCCAGCTAGTCTACATTTCCATGGGTTCATAATCTTTCAATTAGATACTCAGTTGAATATAAATTATTTTGCCAGTGATTCTTGCTGAGGAATGTTTGGGGGAAAAAAAGAGAGAGAGAGAGAGAGGGAGAAAGCTTTGCAAACAAGAGGTCTCATCAGCTCAATATTACACTTTGTCATTTAATGACACTGACTGTTTTCATTCATTATTCAGCCCAACTTAACAGTAATTTGTGCCTGAGAGCAGGAGCAAAAAAGAAGAAAAATTGAGGACTGGAAAGAATGTGTTTATATTAGAAATAATTTTAAAATAGTATCTCTAATGCATAGTGAGAGTGAATATTATTTTCACTATTTAAATTCAATTATATGCACAGTGGTTTTGCTTTTCTCTTAAATGGTAAAATGGTCCTTTAGAGCCTTAAGAATATTGATAGTTTAAGAACATATATCCTTCTTTCTTGTACTGCATCCTATTTATACTTTTCATTTCCAAATTAATTATCCTTTGGTGGAAAGCTGTTTAAGGTGGAGGACGGCCTCTTTAAGACACGAAGAGACCAGCTCTTAAGATCTCAGGTCGCATTTATATATTCCTTCCACAAGTACGTGTCTTAGGCATGGCATTAGCACAGAAATTTTCAGGAAGGAAAGATGAATCTCAGCCCAAGATAGACAGGTTCTCAGAGGGAGCTGGACTTTGAATAAGTCACCGCAGCAAGGGGATGTCACTGGGGAGCAGGGACCTGGAGACAGAATGACAAGGGAGATGGCACCAAGGTGGGAGCTTTAGATCATAGACACTTGTAGACTTGCTTTGAGAAAGAATATTAGGGATCAAGGACACAACACAAGCAAAGGGGATGTTGTTTCGAGGACCTGTAAGTAGATCAGGGTTTCCAGAGAGTAAAATGTGGGCAAAGAGTCAGGGGTAGGAGGGACAACTCAGGGGCTCCACATTGTGGGGG
This sequence comes from Perodicticus potto, assembly GCA_963574655.1. Classification (NCBI taxonomy): domain Eukaryota; kingdom Metazoa; phylum Chordata; class Mammalia; order Primates; family Lorisidae; genus Perodicticus; species Perodicticus potto. The sequence goes on from CAUYRH010078624.1 coordinate 7,260, forward strand.
GCCCCACATGACTCCAAAGCATGCTAGACAGATGAGTGCCTGTGAGCAGCAGAAATTCTAGTGAGCTTCGTGTTTCAGTTAACAGCATAAGGATAGCATTAGGTTAACAGGAGCAAAGTCAGTTTCCTGGTACTTACTGGGGGACGCTGGGTAAATGGTATACTGGAACTCTTTGTATGATTTGTTTGGTAAATTTCTCATAATTTAAAAATTATTTCAAAGTCAAAATAGCTATTCATATGTATGTACATATATACATCTATATAACATATACACATATATGCACACACAGGCACACATGTACACACATATATACATACATGCACAGCTACACATAGATGCATGTATACACACACACACACATACACGTGTGTATACACACACACACACACACACACATATATAGATATACTTTTTTAAGGCCTCTAAGACATGAAGGTGAAAGGGAGCCAGTGAAGACTCCAGAGAAGAGATGTGGTTCCTAATAAGGTTAGATTTTTGAAGGGACTTTCAAGGATTTCTCTATTATGTAGAAAACTAAATAGGATTTCAATCAGAACTAACTGAGATCACACAATGCATTAGCGATGAGGAAATACCAGGTTTATTTGTTGGCTTGCTAGCTGTTTCCTTTTTGAAACATCTGTTTAACTAGAGTAACTCTACTGGAAAAGGCACCGTCTTTGGAGACAGACAACTCTGGATTTGCATCCTGACCTCGCTAGCTGTGCACCTCACTGGTTGTTTCCTGAAGTTGTTTCGGGTGCTCTCTGGAGTCCACTGCCTGATACCGACTCTACTGTTCTTACCTGTGGGATGTTGTGTCAATGGTGCTTCATGTTTTCCACACATAGGACTGAGGAAAGTACGGCACCTTGGACAGGTTTGTAGAGAATAAACTGATAAATATGCGGAAAGTTCTTAGCATTTGCTGTGGCACATGTCTGTTCAATAATATTACCTATTACTGTTTGAGCTGACTGAATCTGGACATACCATTTAATACTGTTTAACTTCCGAGTTCACACCTATAAAATAGGAGTAATTTTAGGTACTCAACAAGACCACTGAGAGGATCAACTGAGATAACAGATCCCAGCCCCGGTAGTCTGTTTTACTCCTGCATCTTGACTGTCTTTAGTGCCTGGACAGCTTCTCAGTTACCCAAATCCACTAACAGTACATGACTGGATCTCTCTGTCCGCTACCTACAGCCTACCTAACCGTAGACACTTGGGCTGGTTTCTCATCTTGTAATATATTCTAATTTTTAAACACATATACTTACTGTGGAAAAGTAAAAACAAAGCATAAATAAGAAAACAAATTTCCCTCAAATTTTCTGTGTTTTAGAGTCAGGTACTCTGAATATTTTGGTATTCTTTCCTCTTGGCTCATTCTATGAATTTTACGCAGGTGAATTTATCCTGAGAGAGAGAACAATTTTGCATCCTCTCATTTTTTAGGGGGAGGGAAATAAGGCTAAAAGTCATTTTCCTTTGTCCCTATTTTTTTTTAACATGTTATGATGATTGAATCATAGTCCTTTGGGGAAAGAATGTATATACACATTCAATGATTCTTGAATGGAAGATTCTTAACATACATACATATCTAAATTTCAACATATATAACTTGTACTTAATTATTATAATTGAACAAAAACAGTGAAGACTGCATTGTCATTTGTATAACTTGGTAGATATCTACTTTCTTGCTTACAGACTTATCTAATCTTGATTCCTTATCTTCTCTCCTCGATTTCTTAAAGTTATAAGCTCCATCCCTGGGTCTCTGCCCTGTGATGCTGTGAAATTCATCCATGCTGGATAGCAGCCTCTTGCTTGGCCTACTTCTTGCCTCCTCGCCTCCTTGGGTACCATGTGCCTCCTCCTAAGGACTGGATCTCTCACTCCAATGACAGATCTGATCTGAGCCCCTGTCCCATTTCTTCTTGCCAGATCCTTTCAGAGTTAATATACCTATTTTCAGTTTGTAAAACAAAAAACAAAACCACCACTGACTCTTTCTAGCTGCTTTTTCCTGAAGACATTTTCGACTCTCACATTTCCTTTAATTTAACTTTGAATGGAAATATATCAGGTGTTCCAGGAGGCCGAGAGTGAAATGATTTTGTTTAAGGCGAGTTAGCTGCAGTGCAAATATTCAAAGTTATAATTCTAGTTTGAACAGCATGAGCTTTGAGCTACAGCAGAACCCAGTTCCAGTCTCAGCAATTCCACTTCTTAAACGTGTGAATGATGAGAAAGTGATTGAACCTCTCTGAGCTTCCGTATCCTATAAGAATGTGAAGGATGGCAACACTTCCTTGGAGAGTCCCTGGAAGGGCTTCCAAGCCTTGAGGTTTTATTGCCCACTGAGTATTCCAGCGGCTAAGTCAGCCACATGGACACTTGGACACTGGCAGTCAGTGCCAGAAAGTGATGAGTCTGCGACTTACTATTGATGTGAACTTAGGCAAGACAGGTACCCTTATGAGCCTCAGTTTCTCTCTTTGTAAAAAATAAAGATGCATATTTATTCCTTGGGGCTGTTCCATCAAGACAGATAATGCATTTAAAGTGCCTGGCATATGCCAGGAACTCAATAAATATTCATTTCTTCTCACCCTCCTCCTGCTCCTCCCAATGCCATCTTGGATTTCACCACAAGACGTTTGACCAGGCAAAGAAGGTCAGGAAGGAGACATGGGCAGCGTGGAGCTGCACTTCTCCAGACGTTTTTGAAAATGATTGAAAGTTAAACTGGGCCAGGAGTCTGGTGACGTTTGGGTGAGAGACAGAGTTAAATTAAGGTTTAATCTTAGCCCTTTCCATGTGTTAACCAGGCTGCGCAGAGCGAAGAGTTTGAAAGAGATTCAATGCTGAATTTTCTCACTAATCTGATGAGAAGAGAGAGACATGGAAAGAAAGAAAACGAGAGAGAGGGAGAATCAGAGTTCAGATGGCTAATTTTCTAGCCAGCAGCTACTGGAATGTTTCCATTAGGAGATATGAAAAGAGACAAAGAGAAATAATAACTGAAGATGGCTTTGTTGGTCAGAAAGAAAGTTATCATTATGCCAGGGTGGAGGGCACTGGGCAAGAGCATAGATGGAGTAGGTACTCGGGGGACATATTTCATTTTAATGTAGTCACTTTGGTACCTCTCTATCTGCACATTCAATTAGCATCAGAGGAAAAAATAAAAGTTCCTCATATGTCAGCCTGCTTCCCAGGCTCTGGGAGAGAGCTGGGGGAATGCAGTGACCTTACATGGCTCTCCTCGGGGAGCACTTTCCGCATCTGAGTTGGCCTCCAATGTTAAAGAAAATGGATATATTAATTTTACCCCTTTTCTGTTTCCTTCAGGAAAGAAAAGGTTTCAGAGTTGTCTTAAGTAAAAGCAGTTGAGTAATTGTCTTTTTTATAGTTTCTCCCTCATCCCCGAGAGTCATAGGCCCATTTCTTTTATCTCATCCCCTCTTGGGAGTGTTTGGCTGATTCAACCCATGTTGTCCCGACCCAGCCTGCGTGTGTCTCTCTACCACCCTCAGGGTGTGTTCATGGGAGGAAGCGAGGGGAGCTGTGGATGGATAACCCTGGGCCCATGGCCTTGAGCTACTTGAGCTGAGAGACTTCCTGCAGCCCTGTCTCCTTCTGTATTTTTCCCCAGGATTCCAGTTCTCCAGTCAAACCAATTACACTTACTTGACCTTATGCTCCCTTGAGTCATTCCTTCAAGGGGCCTGTCAACACTGACTTGCAATATTCTGCTAATTTTTCAATGTCCTGATCATATTCCATTCCCTAGTTTCCCTATCCCAACTGTCCTGAAAAATATTCATGTGGTTCTAATCACCCGACCTCTGCACAAATTTGAATATGAGCTCAGAAGCATTCATTCATTCATATTTGTCATATGTGAGGAGGATTTTTCCAAAACAGTCACAATATTCCCAGGCCAGTGAGATCTCCCAAAACTCTGGTCTTTTTCCACAGAGAGGCAGAGTTTTTTGCCCCTCTTCTTGAACCTAGGCATCAAGCTCATAAACTCTCTGCATTTTGGAAACACACTTCAATACATGAAATCTTTCTGCCAATAGGAGAGAAGAAAAAAGGACATTAAACTTTTTTTTTGTCCTTACTATATGACAGGCATCTGCTATTCCATTTAATACTCATTGCAATCCCATAAAAGTTATGATAATCTTCAAATTCCAGATTTAGACTTAAATACAGACCAGTTAAATTGTATGAATATTGAGTATGATGCTAGTTGAGCCAAACGCTGGGAAACCCTTCCTAGTCACTGTGGTGACTCCCACCTGGGAAGACACCACACAGGTGACATTTGCTTTGAATAGGCTGCCTTGGAAAGAATATTTTTCAATGTGTGACTTTGTATCCTCTGTGGCTCTTCTAAGTGGGGACTTCATAGCTCATGTACATTTTTGATGCCTCTGTTCTCACATTGTCACTCCCAGACCTCAGGGAAAAGCATTGCTGATTAATACTCCCATTATAGCCATGGAAAAATGAGGCACAGGGCTTAGGGTACACCAGAGAACTGTCCTCAGGAAGCCTTAAAAATTAAAAATTATATATATTTATTATGTTTATCATGAAAGCTCCACTTTAAACTTTTTTCTTTTCTGCATTTTGTGAACAGGAGTGTTAGGAAGTATTGCTACATCTATTTCTGTGAATCCAGGAATGCATTTGAGAAGTATGGAGCCATCTACTTTAGGAATGGAAGGCTCATCTGCCCTACTACTCTGTACTGTGGGCAGAAGCCAGGCGAGTGGGAAGTGGGAGACCCGGACCTATGGCTAATGTGCCATCTCACTCTGGGTGACCTTGACCTCCATAAACTTCATTTTTAAGAACAACCCATCTGTGGTGCGGCTGTGGGTGGTAGTTTCTAGAAAGATGATGTAACTGCTTATTAAAAGAAACCATGATGTTGAGACTTATTCTTTAGATAGTGGGACTTCTTACGAGAAATTCCAAGAACCCCAGAAGCTTCTGGGTAGCATATGTGGATTTATAGATGAAGACATACGGGCAAAATCCTTCTATCCTGCCTCTAGAGAATGGTATAATTGGAATCAGAATTCTGGAAGTGACCCTAGTGACGTCATTAGCCCACATCTTCCTTTTTATAATGAGGAAACTAAAGGCTTCTAGAGAGGGAAGTCACTGGGGCAAGGTCGCCCTGTGGTTAAGATTGATTGTCATCAGCTACGAGTGGCTCCGTGGAGTGAGCATACTGTGGCTGTAGCCAGAGACCAGTTCTGTAGACCTGATCCGGGCCCACTGTGACATCCATGTTAGTTCCTGTTCTCCTCCTTCCTGGCTTCTGACCTCATTGTGAGTTTTGGGGTCCAGACCTCAGTCCATAGAGTTTAACCACATTTTAGTATCACCTCCTAGGAAACCATAAGGCATGTAAACACATAAATGAGCCAAGTTAAAATCCGATAGGGACTGGGCAAATTGTCAGATGGGAGAAGACCATTTAAATTTTCATACACAAGACCCTGCTGGCTAAGGCAACACTCCTGTTGGTTGGAACTGGCTAGAAATGAGTGCGTGCAGCCAAACTGCAAACCATCATGGACCAGAACCCACATTAGGTCTGATGTTTTGTTTGACTGGCTGGTCTAGATGACCACTGGAACATTGTTTTCTTTCTGTGCCTCAGAGGCGCTATCACACAAAACTATTTTTTACTCAGTCCTCCTTCCCCAAGATGGAAAAGTCCTTCACTCCTTGTGTATCTCCATTGCTTTATTAGGAGGACAATAAGAAGAATAATACATAACGTCGTCATCAACATCAATGCCATTGCCAAATATTCACACGGCAGTAAGATGCCAGGTAAGATGCAAACTAAGGTGACCTTAGTTTGTTCAGCCGCTAAAGGATATTCTGAAAGATGGAAACCCTGCTTTAATCCATCTACACATTAGGAAACTGAGGCACAGAGAGGTTAGATAACTTGCTCAAGGTCTGGGAAATGGTGTAGCCAAGACTCGTTTACATGCACGTCTTATTCTGGAGTTGAGGTTCCTCATCGCCAGGCATCTCCCTCCATCAGACAACTACAACTCTACAAAGACTTCAGGGACTCCTTTCTGACTTCACAGTTTAGCATTCTTCTCTTCTGCCTGACTATGAGATTTTAAAGGACAAAGAAGAAGGCTTCGCACACAGTAGTGACTCATTATATTTGTACGCACGGGTCGGTAACGCCCTTGAGAAACTTTGAAACTTAGAATTGTATGTTGACATCATCATATATCATTCTGTGGTTAATAGAACAAATGCAGAACCTTGCGTGAAGGGAACACATGACAGAGTATTTTTGTATTTTCTTTACTTTTCTTTTTTTTTAAATAAATTCAAGTGGCCCTTTAAATCACAACTATGTGGTTATTATGTGTTTCCGCATAAAGGGCTTTTCCTAAAATGGGACCTTTCATTTTGGTCGCTTCCAATTATATCTTCACTTGATGTGAATCAAATCAAGACTTTAATTCCTAATACTTCCATGATTTCATCTCAGTAAAAACCCACCAATGTGTGACTACATATGACAGTGACAGAGAAAATATCTGCACATGTCCCCTTAAGTCCAGGGAGGCCAAGGCCCACTGGGGGCTCTGAAATAAAAGGAGTCTATAATCAAATAATTATGTGACACATACCATACTGAAAATGTCACAATGTACATTTGCACATAAAAATCTTCACAAAGTACAGTAAAGAAATCTACTCAACTGTAACTCAGTATCTCGCACTCTTCTTCCTCTGTCACTGTAGCAAGGCCTGTTAGTTGCCAGTTAAAAATCATTCCTTTAACTTTCTTGGTAATAGAACTCTCATTTTATTCACATTGTCAAAAACCCTAGATGAAATACTACATTTTCCAGTGTCTCTTGCAGGGGATATAATGATCTGACTACGTCCTAGCCCTTGAGATAAAACACAAATGTCCTACAGATTATCAGGAAAGATTATTTTTAAAAAGATTATTTATCTAGGAGAAATTCCATGTTTTATGCTTCTTCAATTCTTCTTCTTGGAATGTGGATGTGACGTCTGGAGCTCTAGCAACCATCTTGAACTATGAAGCAACTTAAAGAGGAAAGCCAATGCTAAGGATAGTAGAGATGAAAGATAGAGGGTTTGGGTATCTCATAGTGTCAGCCCAGGGCTTCTTACTGCTCTACTTTTTTTACTTGAAAGAGAAATGTACTTCTATCTTGCTTAAGCTTCTGCAGTTGCTGTTCTCATTTACTAGTACTGAAATACAACTCTTGGCTGAATCAATCATTGAAAACTTTTTCTACAAAATTACTATTAACATTTTTTAGAATATATTCTGAAAACCCAGAATCTGAGCCAACCTTCAATTCCTACATCTTCAGGAAGAAACCAAGGCCCAGAGAATGAAAGTGACATAACTGTGGCCACATAGCTGTTTAGCTGCACTTTGGCTCACGGCCTTCGCTCTTCTACATTCATGCGTATCTTCACTCCGATTCTAAAATTTTAGATCTACAGTATCAATGAGTCACTGCATGAATTATAGGTTTTTGAGCACCTCAGAAGGAAACTTAGAGTGGCTTAGAAAGGAAAGGAAGCCTTTTTGGGTGACCTCGTACAGGAATGTTTGCCACCAGGCATTTAGAGGACCTGAAATCTCTCTGTCACTAAGGCACTTGGGGAAGTCTAAGAGAAGGCAATGTGGTTGCCAGCAAGAATATTTTTGTCTTCTCTCCTTTCAAACCCAAATAAATCAGAAAGGCTTTTAAATCCGTCCTGGAAGAATGCTGCCGTTAGGGATGGTTTGGGGCAGTCTATCAACCTGTGACAGAGTCCATAGGCCGATTGAAACACCTCAAGGAACCTGCAAGTTGCAACAGAAGCAAAAATGTGGCCCCTGTTTATGATGGTTCTCAAGTAAATCAATCCACTTTTCCAAACTGCTACATGTTCCTCTCTTCCCGGCCTGAGGACGCCCGTGTGTACGTACATGTGCTGAGGAGCACGCACGCAGAGAGGAGAGGCTGCCTGGCTGAGGCGGAGAGGGGAAAGGGAAAGCGCCTTCATTAATTACTCTCCCATTGTTAGGAACTTTGTAAAATTATGATATTGTTACCTGAGGGCTTGCTGACAGACTTCTTCAGTTCTCCTCCACCTGGCTCCATTCCAAGGCTTCTTTTCTCCCTTCTTTCTTTTGAATTCTGGAATGCAGACAGCAGAATTTTCCATCAGTAAACGAATGTGTCTAAACCCCAATTATCACACCGTGTCACAAAAGGGGCCCTTCGCAGTCAATTCACTCTACTTTTAAGCAGTGAAATACTGGGTCTTTGTGGTATTCATAGATGTGTCATCCCAGAATTTTCTAGGCCCTCTGGGGCTCTTCACCTATAAATCCCCAGTCATGCTCACTGTTATGGGATTATTTAAAACCCGTGGTGGCATTTCACATCCTCTATTCCATAAGTTCTTGCTTTCTCACTGAAGAACTTGGGATGGCTTTATGACTTTTATTTTCTCCTCTTGCATGAGTCAAAGCTGAGTGCTATTAAAAACCACCCCCAAGTCTCAGAAGTTTAATAATTAGAAGTGAACATCTTGCCTCAGTTTCTCATAGTCCAGTGAAATCAGTGGGAGGGAGCTCTTTGCTCCAGGCCAGGGGTTGCAAACTACAACCAACATTCCCTACCCAGACTGCCACTTATTTTCATAAATAAAGTTTCATTGAAACACAGCCAGGCCATTTATCCCCATGTCTTCTGTAGCTGCTTTTGCACTAGCATGGCAAAGTTGAGTTGTTGTGACAGATACAGCATAAGTCACAGTACCTAAAATGTTTACCTTTTGGTTCTTCAGAGGAAAATTCTGCTGACCTCACCCTAGGCAGGCATGCAGGGACTCTGTCTCCTGTCTTTGGCTCTGCTCTGCTCTTAATTCCTGGTCTCTCCATTCTTTGGGCGGATGTCCAGAGAGAACATGGCTCACAGGTGGGTGGGTCTTCATATGATGTAGGAGATTTCTGCTCATAGTCTATTGGCCAAAATTCAGTCACGTGCCATGCAGATCTCTCAGCCGTGTACCCCGGATGGAGGAGAGCCAACATTAATGAGCACCCACAATGTCTGTCCCCTCTTCAGCTCTGTACTCCATGAGCTGTGTCCTGGCTGTCATGATTCCCACAGGACTCACCTCCATGATACCTCTCACATCCTTCTGGAATAGCTCACCACTCTGCCACTGCCCTGATTCAGGTCCTGGCGTGTTTTACCTCTGCTGTTGCAACTTCTTTCTCTCTGATTTCATGGCTCATGTTCATCTTTCCTTCCCTGCCTGGTCAGTCCTGTACTCACAACATGGTTTTGTCTTGTTTTGTTGTTATTATTTTTTTTTTCTGAAACAACTTTATAGTCTCTCTGAACTAGCAGCCAATTCCTCCAATATCTGACCATAGAATCAGACTCTAGCCATCCTCTTATCTTTTTATGCATAACCCTAGACCTTCCTATCCCACCCAATGGACTTGTTTGTTTCTCTTCACTGTTTTGCCCGTGTCCACTTTGTGGCTTTACGTGCCCATTGTTCCATCTGCCTGTAAACTCATCTCCCCACATCTCAGCCACTCAATCCATTTTGACATGTTCAAACTGTTCCCACCTTTCCATTCCAATAAACTGCAGACATTCTAGGGAAGCAGGAACCAGGCAGCTTTTATCCACCCATTTCATTCTGTCCCCAGAGCTAGTAGATTTCTTGGCACATGGTAGGTACTCAATGTTGTTTTAAACAAATAAATGAATAAATTAACACCTAATTTCAACACACACATGCATATCCAATGCGCTTGAATCTTTCTGATCCACACTCTTTAGGTAACTTATTACTCTTTGCATTAGGGATGTGTGTGTATTTGTGTTGCCTTTATGGAAGCTGCACAATTCTCTTGGATGAGAAAAACACTATTGGCCACTACGATGTCCTGCAGACAATAGATCCTCGATGAATATGTGACCAACAAATCAATGAGTGAATGAACGATGCAGAGTTCTTCTTTGTTAGTGTGGCCCATCTACGTGCTGTAAACCTCAGGTTACTTCCTTCAGGTGAGAATGGAGAATGAGGATATTAATTTTAGAATGAGGAATGTCTTTCTCTCTTAAAAAGGGTTTGAAAGGCTTTAAATCAGAGCAAAGAAGATTCAAGGTTAAGTAATAGCTTAAATCCCTGAGCAGTGTAGCTGTTCCTGCCCTTTTATGCTTAGACAGGAATTAAGGGTCTAATACCAGGATGAATAACTGTGGACTTAGGTGTCTTACAAAGAGACAAGAAAAAGAAAAAAGAGACTGGACCCTGAATGGGGAATTGTTGGAATGTTTTATCAAGTATCACTCTAACTATGTGCAATTGAGTGGAAGTGGCTAGGCCTGAATCATTTTTCCTATTCACACAATGGGCATCGCTTCATTAATCAAAGCTCAGCATTAGTGCAGAGAGGGCGGATGTGATTGCAAAGCCTCATTATGTGGACCGATTCAGATATACAACGCGAAGATTCAATTCACTGGGACCACACGTTTCCTAATTCTCTTCTAACTCTGGGAATTTAAAAATAGATTGCAAATTAGCAGGCACCTCTCACTGTGTTAGAAGTTTGGGTGGGATCCCTTTATTGGACATACTGGGTGTCACAGAGACTGGGGGTTCTAAATATTTCATGTCTCTTCTACAAAGACCACACATACCCCTCATAGTTGAATGGTTTTGTGGCAGTGTGGTTCGCCCAGATGGAGACCCCGAGACGAGGACTGACAGGCTAACAATGTCCCGAGAAGATGCTCCCTGGTGACACTAGTAGGGAAAGGAAGAGAGTGAAGGGAATGACCAGTGTGGTATCAAGCCAGCTTTCCCTGTGACCAGCTGGGTCTTAAAGCCACTGGGGACTCTGGGAAGCAGTGTAAAGTAGCCTCAGAGCCACCCGGGGGTGCAGTGAGGAAGCTCGGTGCTTATGCACTGTCTCTCCATCCTCTGTTGGCTGAGTGCTGTGCTCAGAGGTCTCTCCTCTCAGGCACTACCTGTGAACCCTGCATTTGTGAAGAGCAGGCTCCCATGACAGAGTAGAGGGTGGCACAGCAAGCAGCACTGAGATTGTACAGATGAACACCAGGGGATGTTAGCAGGCCACCAACATGGGGACCCATGAGTCAAGTTCTGTCTAATTGACCGGAAGAGGAAGAGGCATGGCCACTGCCAGGCTAAGTGCTGTTTTTACCCCCTCTTCTCTTCCATGACTATGAAGACCACACAGTCACATGTTTCAGATTATTAACTATACAGTGAAGAACTTTCCAGCCTGGATGCCTGAGTGACCATGTGGAATAACCTTCTACAGCCCCAATCTCCCATAATGGTTGTTGAACTTGCAATGCAAATGAGAACAAGAACTTTCACTGTGTTAAGCCACTGAGATTTCAAGACTTAATCTGTTGTGGCAACTAGAATAATTATCCTGGTAAATATCCTACATATTATCGCTTCAATCTCTAACTTATCTATTAGCAATTAATAAATTTCTACAATTTGGACATAATCCTTGCGTTTATCACATTCTGGCTCATTTAATCCTTACAACAACTGTATCAAGTAGGTCTTATTCCATTTTTGAAGATGAGGAAACTGATATTCTGAAATGTCAATTAAGCTATTTGTATTGCACAGCTAGTATCTGGAGGGCTCAGGCACTATGATATCATCATGGTGACCAGATAAGACCAAAACGCAAGGCCAGTTTAATTTATTTTGCGTCAGCTGAACCCACTGCAAACCCCACCTTGGACACAAGCATCTTTATAATTAAAAAAGCAAAGCATCCCAAGCTCTCCTGGTACAGGGAATTCTATGACTGTGAGATCCAGAGCTGAAGAAGCTTCCACGGCCATCTCAACTCTAACAGTGAGAAGTGAGCACCACAGCAAACAGCATGTAGTTGACTCAAATAATAAGATCTGTCCTTGGGGTCATTGAAATGTTATCAGTGACTTGCTGTAGAGTCATTCACACAACAAACATGTATGGATTGCTTACTCTTTGCCAGGTGCTATTAGGTGCTAAGAACTCAATAGTAGCTAAAATACTATTCTCCTCAAGGAACTCGTGGTCAAGTGGCTAAGTGAGGGGGAAGTATGTATCTGTGGGTAGTAGCTGTGGTGCAGCCTGGCAGTAGCTTGACAATCGGGACAGAGGAACCATTCAGTCTGGCTCAGAGAAGGTGTGAAAGGTTCTTTTGCTTCATTTCTTGCTCCCTTCCTCATTGTCCCCTTCTTTTATTTTCTGTTTTCATCTTCGTATTTGATTTGAGCTATTCACCATGTTCCCACAAAGATAGAAAGCTCTGTTCAGGTTCCTAAATAAATTCAAAGCATTCACATTCACAAGCAAATGCACCATGCCTACCTTCTTAGAAAATTAACTTTTTAATCCCTGGAATCTAAGTAATATGGAGAGATGCCTCAAGATAAAAACTCTCATTGGTCCAGGAAACCTGAGATGCTTCCCAAGTCCACAGGACACAAGTAGAGAAGAGGCCTGATTGTCTTTTTTTAAACCAGTCTGAAGATCCAGGGAGCTGGGAATTTGCTGTCTACTGCTATTGGCTCAGAAGTGTTCATTGAGTCAACATAATAAAAGGAAGAGAGATGAGTAAAAAAGGGGTTAATTTTAGATACTTGATAGGCATTTCTTGTTCTCATCTGCCATGGTTTCTAGACTTTTTGGCTTCAGCTCCAAGTAGCCTGTAGTCAAACTGTACTTTTCACCAAGAAGCTAAATTAAATGGCCCACTTACTGAGGTTAGAACATGCTAACACCCTGACAATGAATCAGGTCTGCAGACATCAGGCAGAGAGCACCCACCTCCCCAGATTCCTTTCCCAACCTCCTTCCTCCCCATGACTGAAAAAAAATCTCAAGTCTACCACTCCTTACTCACCTAACTGTTGAAAGGGGGGAGCATCGGTAAGTGCAACCTTAAGGGAAATAAATGATTTTCACAAAAAATGGCAGAGCAAGAGGAATGGCTGAGAAGATATCTTTTTTATAAGAACCTGCTGTGCCGATGGCTCCTAGTGGTAGTTTTGTGGAATAAAGGCATTTACCCCCTCAAAACACCTTTGGAAAGTAAGGATGTATGCCAAATAAAACAAATACATCGGCAGTCATTTTTCACTTGCCTACGTGGTTCTAAAACTTGCCAGAGACCTAGTTACATCCTAAACAAGACTTCCCTGAAGTCTGGATTTGATCATTACTCCTTGCCTTGTTCTGTCACTGGATTTTGAATATACTTTTGTGACTGAAACCTTTCAAGAGACCGTAATATAGCTGTCCACTTGAATGTTTCCTTTAGTGAGCTGTGGAAATCCTGTGAGAAATGGATTGTGTTTAGTTAATTCCAATACTCAGTAAGCATTTAGTAAATTAAATGAAATGGATAGATGGATGGATGGATGGATGGATGGATGGATGGATGCCTGGAAAGATGGATAGACAGAAAGGTGAATTATTGGACAGACAGAAAGATAGATGGAAAGATTAGTGATCAGGGTGCTGGTTTAATGGGTAAATAATAAATGATTAATGAGTAAGTGAGCCTAAAGTTTTCCATTTATTACTTTTGAAGTCTCCATCTTCTCAGAGAATCTCTTTGGTTCAAAGAGCTAATAACACATGTGATTCACTGGTAGAAAGTAGAGAACCTCAGCAATTAAATGAAAGATATGGTTTATAGAACTTTAATCACTTTTGGAAGAGAGAAGAAATTGTTGGAAATCTGTCTCCCTCTGAATCGTAAACCCACAGATATTTGTTCATGAAATTGAGAAGTATTTGACAAAACTTTGGAGTTCATATCCAGGCAAAGATTTACTTTGAAATCTACACCTCTATTTTCTTTCTCTCTTTCTTTCTGTGTGTATGTGTTAATCTCTTTTTATTTTCAAATGGTTTTTGTTGTTTCCATGAGAGCCATTTTTTTGCAACTCAATTCTGATCAAGTCATTCCCCTGTTCCCCTGTTAGCTACTGGTCAATGGTCCTCCCTAATTTATGGGCCAAAAGTCACAGCTTACACAAGCTTTGGGCCCCTTGCCCACCTCCAGCCTCTGTGTCCCTTTCACTCTTGCAGGATGCCATATGCTCCAGGTCACCTGCCAGTTTTGTCAAGAGAGACTGATTAGGCAAAAGATCCACATTCCCTGGTTCATATCCCAGACATGTCATATACAGCTTACTTCTGTATCTGTCTGTGGAAATAGTACCTACCTCAATGGATCAATATAATGTTAGCTCATTGTAAGTCTAGAATGCCCTTTCCTCTTGCCTTTGAGGGAGAGACCCATCTTGTAATCTATGAAGCCTTCTTTATATCTCGAAGGTTTGTTGGGGATTGACTTCATGAGTTCAACATGACGAATCTGCTCCTAATGATCCCTGTCACACTGCGGGGAATCAGATGAGACCATGTATGTGGTGTGTGTTATACCTCCAGTGTGGGTAGGTATTGTTAGCATGTCACCACACAATTCTCCCGCCCCTGCAGGTAATAATGAGAGCTAATGTTTAGTGAGCACTTAATATGCACCAAGCTTTATTTTAGGAGCTTAAGTATATTAAATCACAAGTGCCCTGTGATTAAATTTTATCAATATTTCCACCTTACAGATGAGTAAAATCAAAGTCAGAGAGGGTATGGGACAGATAGGAATCCCCTGAGAATAGGCATGTGTTTTTCCATTACGGTACTTGGCATATACTGTTTAATACATGTTTATTAAATAAATGTCAAATAATTTGTTCTTCATCGTTTGATTCTGAGTTGAGATGGATGAATGAAGGGTGAACATCTTGCCATGTCATTTTCTGTGTGATGTTAAGCTGGTCTTCACAGATTTCTATGTATTGGATTTCTCCTATTTTTTACCTAATGAGTCATTCCCCCAGGACTTTTAATTTTCAAGCTATGAATGGAACATTGCTACTGCATGTAGAAATCTAGGACTTTCTTTAAGATTGTTTTTCTTTAAATAAATCTATACTATGTGTCCCTTCAAAGGTCTTTACCAGGTGAAATCTTTGGGAAACTGACAGAGCAGCTTCACTGTTTCAGGAGCCCCATTCTGTTGTGCATTTCACTTACCTGATTTATGTACTTGTCTTATTCCATTCACTGTGTTCATCAGGTTAGAGGACTGAGCCTTTGACTGAGTTTTAGGACCTAAGTAGGTGCTCAGTAAACGCTGACACATGATCAAAATGATTCTGTCCTGACTCTTGACAGCCCAGAACTTCAATTTCATCTGAAAAATGGGTACAACAAGAGCAATGCCACAAACCTCTGGCGAAATGAATGAGACAACACTTGTATCGAAGTATGTGTCAAAATTGGCATAATTGGTGTGAAAAGCCCCCTGGGTAGAGTGGTAAGAAGGTGCCTTCTGAAACAACTGGGTTCAATGTCAGAGACTCACACCCAAAGTAGGGTGCAGCCTTGGACTTTACATCTGTTAAGCTTCAGTATTTTTACTTGTACAATGTAAGTAACAGTTAAGATTTGCTCTACGGTGAGCAAATAAAAACACAGGACACCAAGTTAAATTTAAATTTTAGATAAATAACAAATAATTTTTAGAGAAAGTGTTTCCCCTGCAATATTTGGATTGTACTGATGTTAAGATGTTCATCTAAAATTTAAATTTAACTGGTTTTCTGGATATTAGGTAAAATAATACATGTAACATGCTTACTTGTGATATATGCTCACTAATGTTTGCCATTATTTTATAATGTGTTCTCAATAAATAATAACTCTCCCTCTCTCTTCTCCTTTTAAAATAATCTGCATTACTTTCATTACGCCTCCCTGCCATCCCCCCATCCCATTTTCTGCCTCTTAATATACATTGAGATGTCAGAAGGGGTCTTAGATATAAAAAGGGAGCAAACAGCTGCTGTAAAAAGAAGTTGCTGTCAGTTCAAATGAATGCTGAGCTAATAGGCCTATTAATAATGAGCTTTATTATAGAAGGCCACTTACGTTAATAATTCTCGGTATTTGGTATTTGATGCTGTGACATTTATACTGAGCTGAATGGGGTGTGTGTGTGTGTGTGTGTGTGTGTGTGTGTGTGTGTTTAAAGCCATTAGCTCACTTTTACTCTGAATACAGCTGCAACATTGGGGAGAAGAATGCATTTTCTTTAACACACACCACATACATGGTCTCATCTGATTCTACTTTGCATCCTGGGTGCCTGTCAGCTTGGGGGCTCCAGAGACTCTGAGGGAGAAAATGAGCAAACGGGGGGGGGGGGGGCCTGAGAGGAAGCAGAGGACCAGCTTTTACCTTTTCACCCCGGGGGTTGTCAATCCAGCCCCCAACCCTTGCCCTGGCAGCCCTGAGAAGCCTGGGGTTGGTTTAATCTGATTTGCATACTGTGACTTCTCACAACAGTAGTTGGAATTGTGACAGGGCCTAATTAGCATTTCCACCCCCTCTCTTCCTTTGCCTCCTTTATATTTGACGACAAGTGCCTGAGCAGTAGGGAAGTTTAACTAAACCTAGATTAAGAAGTCATGCTCTGGTTCTAAAAGTTAGAAAAATCAACATTTCCAGAGGGTGTTGCTTCACAGGGAAGGAATTTGGGCAGAGGGAATACTTATGTATATGGCGGTGACTCCAAGGCAAACTCCAGTGTGACATTTATATTATTAGCGAACCCATCCAAAGAGGCCAGGAAACCAGCTGAACCTGCCCAGGTGTCCCTCCTCCTAGCATGACAGCGTCGGGACAGGCCTTAGTGTCTTTCTTCAGGTCTTGAGCAATTGAATTTCCACAGAGGGATTAAGCATCTCATTCCAAAGTACACAGCTGGAAATTGAAAGAGCTCAGGTTCATACCCGACAGGGCTGACCTCCAGGTGGGCATCCTACCTAAGACTCCACCATAATTAATGCACCCAATCCAGGTGGGGCCAGGAGAGTCCTCCATTGCCCTGCAACTCTCAGTGGCAGGAGCATCCATCACCCTGGAGCTTGTTTGAAATGCAGAATCTCAGGTTGAATTGGAGGTTGCATTTTAACCAAATCCTCAATGCCTCTGCATTAAAATTTGAGAAGTCCTGCTTTGGAGTTTTCTTTGGTAGTCAGCTGGCTTACAGTTTAACATAACCTGTGATGTGCAAGTCACCTTCTCATAAAGACATCTATTCCCTTACTAAGTACATTTTATTAATAGTAGGGCCAGCACCCGAGATAGATGACTCTCCTGCAAGTCTAAAGCACAGGTGCAGTGTCCCTTCCCCCAAGGCCATGCTCTTGAGCCCAAGTAGCCTTTTCTCCAGTGGGTGCCACTGTGTGTTCCACCCACAACCGCCCCTGCTCATAGTAGAACAATTAGCAGGTTAATTTTGATGCCAACGGTGCATGTACAAAGTATCGGACAATTACCGAAAACAGAAAAAAAGGTATTCAAACCAAACCGCTCATAAAAGATCAAGCTAGATGAATTTTCTTAATAAGTGGTTAAAACATCTTAAGAGTTTCCGGCGCTATTTTGCTGCTCAAGGGTTTTCAATAAGATGCTCTGATGATGGAAGAACCACTTTTATCAAATATTAAGCTACTGTAAATTTACTGTAATTGAATAATTTGCCTCTTAGCTTTGGTTCACTAAGACTGTAGCGAGGTTTTCATCCCTAAGTGATCACTCCACAGTCTATTTCAATATATGTCATGTCAAGCAAGGCTCATCTACGGCACCATTTGAGATTTAGCAATTTCAAAGCCAAGGGACCCTGTAAATGGTCTGGATGATTGACCATAAAGTATGTACATATTTAGTTATATTAAATTGTGATTAGGGTTTCCACTTCCATATTTAAACTCTGAGTAGTTTGCCTAGCCTTTATGACTTTTATGGAGGTGCTAATGTGAATTCCATGGGGCTTTTTTATGGGAATGGAAGCAAAGGCAGACCTGGTGGTCCAGGTTGCATAAATATTAAGGAGATAAGTAGCAAACAAACAAAAAAGCCAAAACACCAGTGGGAAGTAAATCCAATCAAAACTCCCATCCATAAATTATGCCTTAAGGCACAGTAATGCAAAAGAAAAAAAAAAAAAAAAAGATCTTGAGCTTTGAAAGAGAGAATCAGAAAATATCTGCATTTGTCCCTGACTCCTATCATACATCGATTTAGTGTTTTGGCAAATGATTTTCTAAGCCACAGTCAACTCATCTGTAAAATGAACATCATGTTGCTTTGAGAGGAAAAGTGTGATACATCTGTAACAGGCGTGGTAAAACACTATGCTGATTTTCAATGATTTTCAAAGCATCGCCCTTGGACCACCTGCATTAGACATATCCCCAGGGCTTGTCAAAATTCAGATTCCTGGTTATCACAGCTGTTCTGCTAATTCAATATTTTAGAGATGAGACTCAGAAATCTGCATTTTTTCAGGAAGACTAGACAATTTGAATATACAGTAAGGCACAAGAGCTGCAACTCTAAGTACATGTTTGTTCTTATTGTGACAGAGTAGTGGAGGACGGTGACATTTGCTTTTTTCTGTCAATCACCCTTTCCTACCTACACTGTAAGACTCAGGGTTTCTTAAGGATGCTTAGCCTTACATATGTAACACATAAAATGTGAAGGGTCTCAGAAATACTTCCTATGTCTCAGCAGAAGAAATGGACTGAAGAGCAGCATGCATCGTGACGATTAATCCTGGAGCAAATCTTCTCTCTTCTGGTGTCTAGGAGGATCGTTTTTTCCCTTATTAACGTCAAAACCCACGTCGAATCATCTCTGCTTTGAAATGTGTTCAGACCCCTGACCTGACGGAAGAGGATGCACAGGATGGACACAGGAGACACCAGGAATGATGAGTGCGGTGAGTAAATGAACCCCCTAATGTCCTCCCCTGGACTGTGAGCAAGGCCAGTGAGTATGCCGGCAGTCACTCCTCTGGGTTATAAGACTGCAGAGGCAGATTTTCCCACTTGTTGGTCCCTTTGCTTCCACCTGCTGAGTCTGCTTCCACCTGCTGAGTCTCTGAATGGAAAAATCCAGCTAAGCTGTGCCCAGACTCCTGACTCACAGAAACCGTGAGATGAATACATTTATGCTGTTTTAAGCCATTGAGTCTGTGATAATTTGTGACACAGCAATACAATAAAAGGGGTGAATGCTGAAGATTCAGAGAGAACACATTATGGGTTGCTGGAAGCCTCAGATCCCTAGTTACGCAATTTTCTACCTCCTTACTTTGGGGGTAGAAACAGCAGTTAGGACACCAACCTGGTTCAGACACCACTAATCACATCCAGGCAGTCAAGAGCAAGGTGGCCTGGTTCAGAGACCAATTTTCAACCAAGCTTGCTATATCATGAGATTTCTGGTTGGGTTTGGGCTAGGTAGAATTCCAACAGCAGCGGGCCATGTTTGTGGAAAGACAGGAAAAATCCATTCTACGTTAGTGACTTCTACTTGCATATCAATATTTTTTGTCCTTCAGCTTCCAACAAAATAGTCTGACTCCAGGAAGAGCACGTGCCTCGGTGCCCCAGCGAATGCAGTTTTTGTAGTTTGTCATAAATTTTCTTCCTCCCAATCATGTATTCCCTTTCATCCAAAGAGCTCCTAGTGTTTTATTCATAAATATAATTATGCTCGTTTTAGAGATGAGGAAACTGGGTCATAGAGATGTGAGCGCTGTGAGTTAATAACAGCAACAGGAATAAAACCTGCCCCCAAATGCAAGTGAATGCCTTTCCCCCTTGTCAGTTATTTCTGTGCACAGAGATATCATATACTCACCTGTACATATATAGACCTGTAAGTACACATACAAAGAACAAGTTCCATTTTGCAAAGGTAATTTTCAAACTCTTGTTCTCCCAACACTCTATTGCTGCCCCTCCATATCCAGCCAGGAGCACTCAGAGTGATTGAACTCCAAATTCAGATGTGCTTTTGCGTCTGCATGAATGCAAGAACAAAAACTTAGAGTGCCTGTGGGGCACTCGGGCAATTGGGGCCTGTATCATTCCACTTGAGAAATAGTTAAAAAAAAATTATTCTATAAATACCAATGCCATTGAGCTGATAGCAGACCGTGATTTGCTTTGTCACAATGCTGCTTGGGATGATAGGTGGTGATCTTCACCGAGACTGCAAAGATGAAAAAGGACAACCAGCCCTGCCCAGGATGCGAGGAGCCTTTGCTGTGATCTGAGTTAACGTAGTCATGCCAACGTCACTGGAGACTTGAAAAGCTTGTGCAGTTCTTACCAGCCCAGTCCAAACCAGAAGTGTCAGGACCAAATCCTCCTTTACAGGCATGAGACCCGTGCTATGAAACTTACAAGCACCTGTTCTCTGTGTCCCAAGCCTCTTGCCTTTTGATGAAAGATCAATATAATTAATTCCTTTAATTTGAGTTAAATTGTGTGAAAGAAAATGAACTTTGCCACTGATTTCGATATTCTCACTCTTACCTACAGAAGTAATGATAGAAGGTGCTCAGTGGATGGCTCTTGTGCAAATCAGAAAGTCCTGTCTACTGCGGTGTTCTTGACCTCTGTTCTCTAATCTCACCCCACTACCTCTGCCTCACACCCTGGTTATCTCCTGCTTGTTTTAAAAGCTTCTTAATTTACCTTCTGCTGTCAATTTATTTCCCCACTCAAGCTTGAATGACACATCCAAAGCATGTTCGGACCATCCTCCGGCTCTGCTTACAACTCTGCAACCCTGACTTCCCCCTCCAAGAACTAAAGGTCAAAGTCCAAGCTCCCTGACATGACCTCACTCTGGCCATGTCCTTCAGCAGCTCTCTCACTCTCCTTTCACTGTCCAGCTCCCCAGGTCTGCACAGTTATGTGCGTAATGTCACTTCTCTTTGCATCTCTGCTGTTGCCTTATCCAAAGGGCCATTTCGTTCTCCTGGCACCCCCACAAATTTCCATCTGATTTTTCCTCAATTGAAAAACTTAGGTTCACCTAAAGAATCAGCTTAGGCTTCTTTGCTCCCAGGGAATTGTGTTCATGCTCCCTTTCCCCCCTAAATCTGAGTTATGCTCTATGCTCCTTTGCACCTAACTTCTAACTACACTTGCCCCATTTTACAATTTCCAGCACGTTTCTCCACTCTCCTTCTCTGGACTGTGAGATAATCATCTCCATCTCAGTATACATGGGGTCCAGCACTGGGTTTCACACACAGTAGGCACTTAATAAAGTGTTTTGAAAAAATGAGCAGATGCCAAGAATAACTGATCCATGGACCACCGGATGAATGTCTGCAAAAGTCTATTCTTGTGACTCAGCCTCTTACATGTAAAAGGGTTAATTGCTGCTTACCTGGAATTCCGAGTGAATTCTACTCTCTGGTGTCAAAGTCCATTTCCATTCTTTTTCCCCCTTGTTCTAATGACATAGAACTGGACAAATAGGAAAAAGCACCCATAGCACAATTTCTGCTGATGAATATTTCAGCAGGTGCCTCTTGGCTAAAAGTTGAGATGAAAGCCTGGCTCCAGGCAAATTAAGAGAGGAAGAAAGACTTGTAAGCACATAAGGCTTTGGAGAAGTGCCCCAGTGCTAAGACCACGACAGGAATCCAGCAATTGAAAAGGAGGAAATCACAGCCCAGGAGTACTCTCCACATCTCCTGCTGGACTCAAGCAGTGGGGGTGGGGCAACCAAAGGACAGATGCTGCTGTCAGAGTTAGAGCCCTGCTGTTCCCGGGACACTTGCATTAGCATCGTGCCGCAGAGTTGAGGCCTGCATCCACCTGCTTATAAATTCGCAGCCCCTGTGAAAGTGTAACTTCCTGGGTAAAAGGTAGGGTTAGGTATGCAGGACCCTGCTGGAACACGACTTCCACATTTTCTTTCTTCTTTCCTCTCTCTTTTTCTCTCTTTCTCTTCTGGCTGGACTGAATCAGCCCAGGCTGTGTCCAGCTGCATTCACATTGCTTTCTTGAATCCCTGCAAAACCCACTGGAAAAGAATCTCAGGATTCTGTCTCTGGGTGGGCTTTGCCTTCTTGGGGTGTAACACAATGACATGTTAGAATTCCAGGTCCAGGCAAAAGATTATATGGATATTTTGAGCTGAATCCAGTTGAAACTAGATGCAACTATTCTTAGACACCTTGCAGTTAGATGAATAAAGAAAGTAATCATGGAAACAATGGATGCTGATTGAAATGCACCAGGAAAGGCACTGACTTGTAGGAGCCTGGGCTAATTGGTCAGGTGGGAGAAAGGAGAACAGGCTGGGAGTTGGGACCTTGAGTTTTAGTCCTGTCATAAACTAGGGAAAGTCATTTTTCTTTCCTCCCATTTCCTCATTTGGCAAAGAAAAAAGAATTGTCTCAGATGCTGTAAAATGTCTTAAAGTTCTAATTGGTAGCAAGTTCATCCATTGGTTTTGGAAGACCTCTTGTAGCTCAGAAAAGATAGCATTATAACCAGCTGGGCCCTTTATAAGCAAGGCACATTTTTGCAGATGAGAGCCCTGCCAGTTACACCACAGATGCACAGTCTCTTAGAGGCCACACAAAGAGTTTGTTGAATCAAAGACACGACTTTTAATAATGAAACTGCAGGTCCCCTGTTTAGTGGAAAGGAGCTTCTACAAAGGGACAGAATGCTGTTGCTGGGGTCCCCAGGAAGTAGCCTCAGAGTCTCTCTGGACATGGTCCACATGGCCAAAGGCAGAACTGGGCATAGCAGTGAGCAGACAGAAAGATTGGACTGTAGTGCTTTCACAAGGACTCAGGTGACCCGTAGGTGAGTGCTAATGCTGGGGGCACTCCTTCAAATTGCCCAAATTGAGGTGTGGGAGTGGCCTGCATCGATCATTCTCATTGATCTCTAAGAACACTAATGAACTGAACGTCCTCTCCACCCTGTTTTCTTCTCTCCTAGAGTCAGAAGCAGAGAATTTGAATAATTTACTGGTCCACAGCATAGTTGTGTTAGGGAGAAGAAGAAAGGAGAGACTTAAGTAAAGAAACCTAAAGCAAAATAAACTGGGCATGTGAAGTGATGAACCTAGCCAGGAGTAGTGGTCAGTATGTCCCCAGGTTAGACGATGAGTTTTCAGGTGTCCTGGCTTCTACAGTCCTGACTGTGTCTAGAGGAGAGGACAGCCCAGACCCAGCTGATCTCCATGTTTCCAAAAAGAACATGAGGATCTGAAAGGGAAAACAATCTCTTTGATAGCACACAATAATGGGACCTTCTGCTAATCCCTGATGATCTCACTGCACCTTGCACAAGTGTTCCTCACAGTTTGGATTTTGATGAACATGTACATTCCCTTTAGGTTATAAAATGTTAAGAGGTCAATTGTACATTTTGAAGAGTGACACAAAGCTCCTCTTTTCATGTGCGGCCCTCTGCCCACAAAACCCAGTTGACTAACCTTGCTGTTCTGTTTATTTAAGATACAGTTCAAGTCCCTTAGGAAGAATTCCCTAAACCCCAGACGGAGATTTTTTTGCTTCCACATCACTTGTTCCACTATTTGATAGTGGTCAGTCTGTTCTATGTTTGCTTGCAACCTGTGAATTACAGGTAGGCTGAGAGCATTTTTATTCAAATATGTGCCCTGGTGTGGGTGAGCTGCATGATACAAATGAAGTAGATGCCTATGGGATGAATGAATGGGAAAATTAATTTGCGAATGAACTAAGAAATTACCAAGAATAAGTCCTATGCTAGAAGATTTTTTATCAAAAAAAAAAAATTAAGAAGTTGCAGTGACAAAATTAGAATTCAGACCCAGCCTTAGAACTGTTGAGATGGCATTATCAAGCTAAATCTTTCAAGAGAAGCTTCGAGTCTAAAGTGAACCCTGAGCCATAGAATTACACAATGATAACTCACCTTTGGAAGAAATTTAATTTTCATGTGAGCTAATAAAGCTGATTGCATTTAGATGGACTTTTAATGGAGGAGCTTAAAGAGGTATGACATTTCTAGTTACACTTAACAAAAGTCAAAAATTAAAATACAGTGTTCACTCGTATGTTGCTAGGGCCAAATCAACTGGAAGTAGGTGTTTAAGGGTTCACTCTTTAATTTTAATTTGTTGGAGGCAGTCTAGTGGAGGTAGCTACATATTTGAGGGTGAAATTGGCAAACCCTATTAGTCACACAACGAAACACAAAACAGCCATGAATGTGGTTCCTCCAAAGTCTTTCTCCAAATGCCTCTACCACAAAACTGGGCCTCCTTCCAACTTCAAACAGGGAGTCCCAGCTGCCTCTCTTTGTTTCCAGACAAGTGCCAACCATGGGTTTCTGATGAGAGAACACCCTGACCTCCTTTCCTCAAGGGTAGGAAGAAAGCACTTAATTCCTCATTCCCAAAGTATCACCTTTCTTTCAAAGAAAGAATCTTTCACAGTGGCAAACTCCTGTCTTTAGTTCATGATGATGCTTGGAATATGGGCTTGTATGTTAGCCTAGATACCTACAAGGGAATTCGAAACTTGCTCACAGCCATACATTCTCAAGACTGAATTTGAACCAAGGACAATGTTTTGTAATTGGAACTGCAACCCACCCTGGTCTAGGAAGGGCTTACTCTCTCAGTGAAGTCATGGTTGAGTCAAAGACCCAAGCTATCCCTCTGCCTTCTGCCTGTCCAGGGGAAATCCACATACTGTAGCAGGCATCACCCATATTAGATGATCTGCTTCTGTGTGCATCTCCCCTCCCCGTGGGGAGGGGTCCAGGAAGCAAAAGGAAAGCAGACTGTGTCATCTCTACATCTTCGGGGTCTACCTAAAGCCTAGTAGAAGTGGGATCATGAGAGGACAAATGGATGGGTGGGTGACTAGATGGACAGAGTCATTCATTCATCTTTTCTCTAAAGATAAATGGCACAATGGGTAGAGACCAGCTTTGTGGTGTAGCAGCACTGGGATTTAAAAACACACTCTGCTACATACCTGAGATGACTGATTTTCACATTTTCATCCGGGAAGTATGGGGAGCAAACCCTTGTTGACAGTTTATCAGGAGAATTGATGAAATGTTCTGGGTATTACCCACAAATTAAGGCCTGCCTCATATTTAAAAGAAGAAAAGAGAGAATGAAAAGAGAAAAAGAGAGAAAGGGGAGAGAGAGAAAGAGAGAGAGACACACAGAGACAGAGACAGAAAGAGTGAAGCTAGTTAGTTCTCTGTACCTCTTTTTAATTTTCTAGTTTTCATTGTCAGGTCTCTCCAACCAATTTAAACTCACCAACTATGGAACTTTGGTTGATTCATTTAATATTTCTGACCCGTATGATTAAAAAACGGGGAAGATGATGCCTGTCTCTATGAAGTATCAGGGAATATGAGAATTCCATGAAACTGCAAAATTTTATATGACTCTAAAGTATTGATTTATTATTGATTTGGGTAGTCTAAGAATGATCTGTGATTTCCTTAGAGTCTTGAGGTCTTGATAGAAGTTCTTAGTCTCCTTCACTAAAATCGAGATTTCTAATAAGATAAGCTTACATTAATTAACAAGGGAAACAATTAACAAAGATGGCAAATAACCAAACATCAAGTTCCAAGTGTGTAGTTTGGTTGTTCTGACCAAATTCACAGGAAGAGTAATAGGTGCAAATATAAAGGGACAAAGGGGTGGAGGTTGAGTTGAGACTTACAGAAACTGGCCAGATATAAGGCTAAAATAACCTTTCTAATGGAAAAAAATAAATAAGCAGCTTTGGTCCACATGAAAAATAATCTGTGGGAAGTCTAGCATAACCAGAGAAGAAAAAAAGTGAACGATTATAATGATTCCACCAAATGAACTCTTCAGTTCAACAACTGTGGAAACCCAAGGAACTTACAAACTAAAGTGTCTACTTATGACTGTTTCTACTGCTCCAGTTTCAATCAAGAAACATATTACTTCCATTTAAGAGAGAGAACCTTGAACATGCAGTTGGGGCAATGATTTGCATGGACTCCATAGCCAGTGAGTGCTGACAGGCAGTCTAGAATTTCTGTCTCCTACCTACCATTGTCATCTTCCATCACATTACCTTTCTACCCTTGGATAATATCATGCAAAAATCATGGGGTTTTACCCATGGAAAGTTTATATTTATACCATAGGCCTGCTACTTACCAGGGCTGCAGACATGGGCAAATCACATACCTCTCCTCTTCAACTGAAACTGATGGGTTGTGATAACCCGTTTTTTGAGTTATAAATGATTTCCAGCTAAAAGAATAATTCCTTGGCTCAAGTAACCAAACAGAAAAAAATACGCAGAGACCACAAGAGCCTGGATCTCAGAATCAGATGGGAAAGCCTCTCCTTTCCTCATGTCACTTCTCTCTGGGTTTTAACTTCAACTCTGTCAAACTGGCTGAGGTCCAATGCTCACTACTGGGACCTGGAGAGGAGATGATAGTCTGATCAGACCACTGTGGCAGAAACTGGTGATGCTTGCCCTGAATCCTCCTGGTTTTGACATTGGGACAAAGATGAACTCTCACTAAACAGGGTGGACATATCAGACTCACTGCCCAGGCTCCCTTGCAGTTGAGGGAAAGCCACGTGTCTTCCTTCTGGGCAGTGATGAATAAGAAAGTATATCTGAATCTTTTCAGAAAGATTTTCTTCCCAGTGAAAAGACAGAGGCAGTATAGAGAGTATGCACCTGTCCCTTGCTGCTTTTGTACTTTGTAAGAAGATGAGATACCTGGAGCGGCTGAGGCCACCTTGAGAGCATGAGTGGCTATGCCCTCTAGACGATGCTATGGCTTAGCAGGGTACACTGTGGTCCTCAGTGACCTTGAAAAGTAGCTGACTAACCCTGGAACTACTTATGTCCGGATGCCTTCTTAGATGAGAAAAGTAAATCCTTCTTGTATAACCGTTGGATTAGCTCAGTCTCTCTTCCTCTCTTACACTCGTTTCTTCCCCACCTCCTGTCTTCACTTGCCTCTGAGGTCGTTCTACAAGGGTCAGTGGCACAAGAAACCTTCTCGGCAGCATAAAGGGACTGTAAGTAGGGCAGGCTGCAGAACAAGGGAGGGGCGTGGCCGCGCCCGGTGGTGGGCGGGGCCGCACAGTAGCGGTTCGGGAAGCCCCTGCTTCCAGCCATCTGCAGAGCTGGTCAGACAGGGGAGGGGCGTGGCCGCGCCCAGAGGTGGGCGGGCCCGCACAGTAGCAGTTTGGGAAGCACCTGCTTTCAGCCATCTGCAGAGCTGGTCAGACAGTAAGCGGGGCATCGCTGGTTTTCCCTCCACACTTGCGAAGCTCTCACCTGAGTGTCCTCTAATTCCAACACAAAAGACACAGGTTACATTTCACTTCAGCCCTTGGAATGTCTTGGCTGTTTCATTTACAGTGACAAACTTTTTTTGATTTTATTCACCCCGCCCGCCCAAAAATGGAGAAATCAAGCTACATTACAACCGGTGTCATTGGAATAGAGCTAATGGGCGCCTCTCTGCGCCTGGCCATCATAATCTTCAAGGAGAAAATATTTAGAATTAACTTCTAAATACCTTAACTTCATAATCTTAAAAATAAGGAACACAATACCTACCTCATAGAATTTCTGTCAGAATAAAAATTTCGTATCTGTGAAAACATCTAAATTATTAACATTCGTAACAGGTAGTGAGATGTGAGCAAACCGAAAGGATGGAAGCCCTTTTGTCATTTGTCAAAACTTTGTGACTCCATTTCCTCACCTATCAGGACAACCCCTCTATCAAACTTTAAAGAATCTATCTGCTTCTCTAACAAAAGAAACAAAAACCTGTAATGCATATATTGGCTCACTCACTTCCTGTGATGTCTGTGTAATTGTGAAGAGAGAATTGTAAAATCACCGCTTGTATGTAAGAGGCGATTAGTGTTTCAGAACGTAACAGTAGTAACAAACAGCTCCCAGCTGGACAGGGCTAGCTCCTCAGTGTCCAGGAAATGAGAGGGTAGTGTCAGTGAGCGCCTGTGTATATGTTCATGCGTACGTGCAAAGTTTCAGGAACTCCAGTCTCGAAAAAGGAGGGAAGTAGTTTTAGCAAACGTTTTTCTGTTTTCTTCCAGTTTTAAACTTTTTAAATGATTATTTATATTAAACAATGTTTTTTTAGCCATTCTTCCTGGGACCAGTGCGTACGCATCCTGGCTTTATACTAGGTTTTCATCATGAAAATTCAAAAGGGAATGGCTGATGCTTTTAGTAGAAGGGACGGATTGGGATCCTAGGTCTGAAATCAGTAAGTGACAAAACCCATGGAAGGAAATAATTCAGCACCCTGTGCAGAGTAATCACTCCATTTTTGTTTGTTGTTATTGTTTATTTTTATTATTAACTCAAAGATGGTGCATAGCATGAATTATAATAAAATGTCTCACCCAGAAAAAAAGCAATTGTCTTTAGAAACTGAAGAATAAAAATTTAATGAACTGCTTTTAAAAATCTTTTCTTGTTTAAACTTTTTTCCTTACCTTAACAAATTACTTAGTTTTGGGGGGAAAAAGTGAATCTAAGCTTAAATTAGAGACCTGGATTTTACCCTTCTAGAGGTTGCTCTAGAACTTTCCCTTAAATGTAGAAAAAAAAGGAATGACACTTGACGTTCATTCACCCTCATCCTCTTTCTTTAGAAAGAACAAGAAAGAGAAATTCAAAGGCCACACTTAGAAAGGAATAGAATTAGCAAAATCCTTGCTAAATGTTAGTTATTAGAGCTGGACAAATTTCCACTATTAGCTAATGTAATTAATTATTCCCCACACTATATTTAATTATCAGGTGTACAGATAAACTGACATTTTTATTTCTCTTCTAAATATTGAAAATTAATTGAAGAAAAATGTGTTCTAAAATGTGGGTAATTAAACAAATATGCTATGAAACAAGGCCATGTGCAATTTTATTTTATGTGTAAATTATATGTAGACCCAAAGGGGATGCGGTCTTATTATACAGTTTGCTCTTCTATTAGCATTTCAATAGAGAGACTTTTCCTCCTGGTTTTGAGGAACACAGTGGAACCAGATAGTACCTGGCAGAGGTGCGTGGAGAAAAAAAAGAAAAAAAAAAAAGGCTTGCATCAGTTTGCTTCCTGGAAAGAAAAAATAAATACATTCTTCCATGTTGATTGCCCTTGCACAGCTTCCTACTAACTAGGGAAAGTTAACCCCAGTTTGGATTGAAAACTAAACACTCCTGAGCATTGCGTGATCTCGTGAGTGAGTCATTTTACATCTGGGAGAGGATGTTGAGAACACTTGGTCTGCTACTCCTGTTCATCAGATTATGAAACTCTGATCTAAAGAATAATTATTGTTTTTTGGTCACAAACCGTCCGCTTTTGGTGTCCTTTTAAAATCTTTTTTCCCCATCGTTTGTCTGGCTGAATTTAGGTGAAATTATAGAGGATGTAAACTAGCTGTGATTAATAATAATTCAACCACCTTGACTGAGCTCCTATGCTGTGCCAAGAAATGAGCTAGACTCACATCCTCATAGGGCCTGTGAAATACAGACTGATTCTTACTGTCCCCAAACAGCCCCAATCCCAGGCAGCACTGCAGTTTATCTGAAGCCTCCTCCTCTCCACAACAGCCCCACAACAGCTCTAAAGGGGGAATATCTCTCCATCAAAAGTGTTTCCTTTTGCATCTGTAAGGTTTTCTCGCCTCTATTCATCTTCTTTGACTGCAGATGTTATTAAGGGATATCACACTTAAAAGTCTTCATGCCTTAATAGAGGTTTAGTTGGAAAAAGAAACTAAAATGTCTTAGCTACCTACTATGGCCAAGAACTTTTTAATATTATGCGTTATAAAGTTAAAATTAGTGAAAAGGCCAGCATTAGGATTAAAGACCCATGTTGCCTCATTGGGTCAGCAGTATTTGTTTTGTGCTTTTCTTTACAAAGCCACCTTGCTTTGCAACATTGTCTGTGTTTGACAAAGAAGTATGGCATTTACATGCAAGGGAAGAAATTCTCCAAATTTTTTGCACTTACTACTGCCACATAAAATATTCCAGATATACCCAGACATTCATTTTAATTCAAGTTATGCTATTTTATATTCACCATTAATAAAATCATTTAAAGGAAGCTCTTAATTGCTCTTTGGTTCATGCTGTCAGGACTCAGGATGGATCAAAATGACAGGGTCGAGAGGGTCTAGGTGAACTTGGGGGCTGTTTGCTAGGTGAAACAGGCTATGTGCTATAAATTGAAGCTGCAAGTTGAGGTCTGCCCTGAAGACAAGGAGGGGAGTGAAAGTGGTGTTAAGGTTTGCCAGGAGGCTTGTAATCAAAGGAGCTGCAAGCCTCACATTCCCAGTGGGCATTCTAAGCAAGGCCCTATGAGGATGTGAGGCTTGGATGGGGCAAGAGCTTTGGGGTCGTGGGGCTGAGGGTGCAGCAGTTCCTAGTTTCAAGGATGACAGGGTGTGAGTTGAGCACAGCTGCCGTGGCTTTAAAGATGATTAGACAACTTTAGCCACTGCTGTAGGTGGTCCAGAGCTAGAAAGAAAGCATTTAAGCTTAAAATTAGGAGACCCGAATTGTCTACAATGGGTCCCTTGACTCAGCTGGACTACAGTGTCCCTAAAGAGATGTAAATAGCAGGAAAAAAATGTAGTTTGGAAGGAAATAGCAAGACAAGGAATTGCAAAGGAATTGGGTTTCAAACATTTCAGGACAGCTCTAAGCATTCTCATAAAAGATCAGGCTTCTACCACATTTCCTACTGAGTTATTCAGACGGGAGATCTGCTTTGAAATTTCTCTACAAATTCTTGGAACCCTAACGCACAGCTTGAACCCCAAAGCGCAGATGTTTTGAAATAGTGTAAAATCCACAAAGAATGACTTTCAAGAATCCAATAAAATGTTGGCTGGAGAGGTTAAGACTAACACAACTAAAAAAGCAAACAACACACATTATTCAGATACAGCTATCATTTATACACTCATGTGCGAAAAAGGATCCATTTTTATTACCACGTTATATCAAGCCCTTTTCCTAATTTTCCCACAATTTAACATTCAATTTATTTTACTACCCACATCACAGATAATTCATGGATAGAGTCTTGAAAATTTGATATGATTCATTTCATTTCCAAGTAACATAAGGCCTTCTGCCTAATTTTCCCATATTTTTACATTCAATTTATTTTACTATCCACATCACGGATAGTGGTAGATAGAACCTTGAAAACTCAATTTGATTTGAAAGGTAGTGCACACAACATTAGAGATGAATAGTAATATAGTTACACATTCATTCAACAAACATTTATGAACCACTTCCCTTGTTTTCCACAACAGGATGGTGTAGAGATTAGGAATGAATTGACACAGACTGATTCAAAAAGCCTATACTTTGGTAGGGATAACAGAACGTATCTAAAATGTGAATGTGGAGGCAAAACCATAAATCTTATTTGAAGCCTATGAGACACTGGGTACTTGAAACATTTAATCTTAACACAATATTGAAAAGCCATATATTATGCCCATTTTCCTGATGAGAACTTTACTTCAGCTTATTAAGTAGCCAAGGTCACATTAAGCAAGGAAATTATGATTTAAACTAGATCACTGTAATTCAATATCCACAGACTTTAATTATACCACACTACTTTCCTTTTTTTTTTTTTTTTTGACAACTAAAATTGTTTATATTGACAGTATACAACATGTTTTGATTCATGTATGCATCTGGAATGATTAAATCAAGCTAATTAACGCATCCATCCTCTCACATACTTATCTTTTTTTTTTTTTTGTGGTGAGAATATTTAAGATCTACTCTTTTGACTGTTTTCAAGTATACAAGACATTATTAACTGTAGTCGCTGTGTCATTCCAGAGGTCACCAGAACTTATTCATCCTGTCTAAATGAACCTTATACTCTTTAAGCAACATCTCCCCTTCATCATATCACACTACTTTCTAATGAACTAGGGAAAAGATAGAAATCAATCAGCGAAGTGGGGGTTGGGGGAGAAAGCTTCTAGTTGGGCCAGTCTGGAGGAGGTGATATTGGCATCTGAGCTTGGCGCTGAAAGGTGGTGTATGGGGGTTCTTGTGTGTGTGCACCTGCCAGTGCAAGTGTGAGCTATTTATATATGCACGTAGGACTAATTCATTACAAAAGTGGGGCCAACATGTGTCTCCTTTCATTCCTGGCCTGTAGAGTTTTCTCATACTCCACAGTACCCTGCTGGAGCTTTCTCTGATATTCAAGATTCACTTCATCTTCTTTCAGAGATAGAAAATTATTTAGGAAAAGTAGCTACACAGATAAGCAAGATTGGAAGGAAAGCAAATGACTTTACCAAGTGAAAATATCTCCATGCTCCTCATTTGGATGGTGGACCTCGACAATGGTTTGATGGGCAACCTACTCTGAGAAGTCATTTGGGTCCCTGTGACCCATATGGTACCACAGAAATCTAGACCATGGTGGTGTAAACTATAGCATTTTAGAGCTAGGAGAGGTTTTGAACACTTCTTTCTGACTTGAAATGGATTTCTGGCTTTGCCCTGGGTCCCACCTGAGACAAAGCCTTATCTATGCTACCTGCCAAGCCTGTAGGCTATTGGATTTCTCGGTATCTTCTCCCACATTGCTAGTGCCCTGGCCTGAATGAATGAATGAACAAATGATGAATGAATAAGCCATGTCTATTAGCTCCTTACATGGATTTCTGTGGATGAGTCACGTGGCTCTGATTTGCTTGGGAAATAAGACTTTAATATCCTGAATGTTTTACAGCCTGTTATTATTAAAATGTCATCTAGATTTTTTTAAAAACTGTACTCTAGCCATTTTCTTACCTTGCTATTGAAGTTTTGTCCTTATCTCATTCCAAGAAAGCATGTGGTGAATGTGAAAAACAACAATCATGGCACTTCAATGACAACTTGGCTCCCTAATGATTAATACCCTGAGCATCTCTATATAACTCTGTCCCTCACCTTCAGTTCCTGAGGGATGGGAGTTCAGAGAAATGGTCCCTGAAATCAGTAAGAGAATATTTACATTTTCTGTTGAAGGACAGTCGTTTGTACAAGTATATTTCAACACAGAGAGGAAGAAAAAGATGGCACAAGGTCCATGGACTTTAGCAGTAACTGAATATAATTGTCTGTGATTCCTCAGAGCCTAGCTTTCCTCTACAAAGGATGAAAATGCATTACTCACTTTTCCCACTAAATGAAGCTACTCTAGGAAAAATGTGTTGAGTGAGATGTCGAAAGAAGTCCACGTTTTACTTCTAAGCCAGGTGTGGTGGTTCATACCTGTAACCTCAGCACTCTAAGAGGCTGAAGTAGTAGGGTCATTTGAGATCAAGAGTTTGAGACAAACCCAACCAAGAGCAAGACCCTCAACTCTACAAAAAATAGAAAAATTTATCAGGTGTGGTGGTGTATGGCTGTCTTCTCAGCTTTTCCAGAAGCTGAGGCAGGAGTATTGCTTGAGGTTGCAGTGAGCTATGATGATGCCGCTATACTCTTACCTGGGAAACAAAGCAAGATGCGTCTCAAAAAAAAAAAAAAAAGTCCATGCTTTATTTCTGAATGTTTACACCCCTAAAACAAAAGAAAGAAGGAGAAATGATAAGAATAAGACTAAACAACATAATGGAGACTACTAAACCAGCAAACCAAACATGTATAACTCACTGTCAAGTTGGATACACACAAGATATCGAACAAGGCAGAGTCTCTGCAGAATCAATCCCGAATCCAAAATCATAGCATGCATGGAGTTAACAGAACTCCTGCTTTGGCTTTTTCCTTCCCTCCCTTCTTTCTTTTTCCTTTCTTCCTCCCTTCCTTCCCTTTTTCTTCCTTTTTACCTTCCTTCTTCCCCTCTCTTTTTTTTTTCTTTCTGGAAGATGAACACTCTTTGGTCTTGAAATTTATGGCTGCTTTATCTCCAGTCCAGCAAAAATTGAGGATTGCCTGGGGCTCTCTGGGACAGGAAGATGTAATGTTGACTTTAATGAACAGATGGTATCCGGAGGAAAAAAAATCTATCAGAGTTTTAAGCATCAGAGTTTGATAAAGAATTTGCCTGTGGGGTATCTGTGAACCTGGATGGGAGAATGTGTCTTGACCTCATGGGGAGTGGGGGTGGTTTTTCAGCCCTCCAAAAGTGATCTGGCTTGGAGAGTGAGCTCAAATTTGTGGCTATATACATATATGTCATGGGCAGAATATTTGAATAAAATGGTCATATTTTCAGAAAGGAGGTATATTGCAGGACTTAGCAGTAGAAACAGGACCATCCTAACTGAATATAAATGTTCATGATGCTTTTGGCACTTATTTCATGGAAATAAGGAATTGAGGTCCCTTTGCAAATGCAAATTACACATACATATATTCATATATATATATATGTATATACACCCCATATACATTTTTCATCATAATCATCATCATCAGTTACTTCCTAACTGTTTGAATATAGAGGAGAGTTACATAACCTCTCTCAGCCTCAGTTTCCTTCTCTATAAAATTGGGATGGTGGCCCACCGTTGCAGAGGAGTTGCGAGCATTATCGGGACAGAGGGACTACACCTGCCTCCTGAGGGCTCTCAATCCATTACTGGCTTGCTTGGCAGGCTCTCCACAGCTGTCTGAACATCTTGACTGTGGTGACCTAACCTCTAGTTTCCAAAACACAAGCAGCATACTGAGGAGGAAGTAAGCACTCAGTGCCGAACACCACTCTGCCTTGGAATTCCACCCATAGACTTCCAGAAAAGCTCCATTTATTGACATGTGATCTCTCTAGACTTTATACTGAGGCTGAAGATCTACATTCCTTATTCATACATCCCGACGTCTTTTAGGAGATCCTGAAAAAGCAGTCATTCCACAGATAAAATGTTTCTAAATACATCATCTTCTATAGAATTTTATTTTATTTTATTTTTGCAGTTTTTTTTTTTTTTTTTTGCTTGGGATTGGGTTTGAACCCACCACCTCTGGTATATGGGGCAGGTGCACTACTCCTGTGAGCCACAGGCACCATCCTAGAATTTTTTAAAGACATTCAATGAATAAGAGATTTTCTCCTCAGCTGTGTTTTCTCTCTGTCTTGGTACATTCTTTCTTCTATAACAAAAATATCATAGAGTGAGTGGCTTATAAACAACAAACCTCTATTTCTCATAGGTCTAGAGGCTAGAAGCCTAAGAGCAAAGCAGCATCAGACCCAGAGTCTTAGACCCACACCAGATCCACTTCATCTTAGAAGATAATTTTTTGCTGTGTCCTCACATGGAAAAAAGAGCAAATAGGCTCCCCTAAAATTCTTTTCTCTGGACACTAATTCTATCACAAGGGCTCCACCCTCAAGACTTAATCACTCTGAAAGGCCCCACCTCCTAATAGCTTCTCTTCTGGGGTTAGGACTTCAATATATGATCTTGGAGGGACTTGAACATTTAGACCAAGGGTTTTCCTACCCCCATTGTGCACAGAGAGTATGCTTTTGGATCTCGGGACTTTGAGAAAATCAATCAGTCTCAGCACAGTCTGCTCATCAATCCCATGGCAGGACAAAGAAAGAGCCTCCATAGAGTAAAAATTACCTTGAACCTCTTTCTATGGAATTCTTGAGTATTGGCTGATTCTTTTGCTCCTTCTTTCTTACACTCTTTATTGATTCAGTGGTCAGCCTTTTGGGGGGATATATACTATGTGTGGTAGACATTCCCTGTAGAGCTTTCCCCTTTGAAGCCTCAAGAATTTTATATCATCATTTTTGATAACAAATACAGCTTTCTAGAATGAGCTGTGTTCTGCCATTTTTTGAAAATGAGGCTTCTCAACATGATCTCAGCTTCGTCCATGATTCAGGGAGAGCCTTATGAACACGGTAAAATCTCTCATAAGAAAGAATGTGTCGAGGACCTCTTTTTATCCTAATTACTGAATAGTATGAGGTACATCTTTCAAAAATCTTATTTTCACAGTTTTCTGCTTTCTCTACTCCTGATTAGGCCTCATGACCACAAATGATTTTGCCTGCTTGTCTACCTGTAATATGTTTTCTGCTTTTAAATTTTATTTTATTTTTTATTTTCATGGGCTTGGGATTTAGACAACTGTGCAAAGAAGAGTTATTTGTAGACCAAAGTGTCAGTGTACTAGAGGTGAGTTCTTTTTTTTTTTTTGAATATATGTATTTTATTATTCTTCATTACATTATTTCCCCCACCCCGACCCCTCCGTGGTAAGACAGAATTGATTTACAGAAGAGAATACAGAAAACACCAAAGCTCCTGGTAGAGAGAGAGATTTCAAGTGGGGAGAGAGATGCTCTCTCCGTTCCTCTCCCAGTCTTTCCCCGTCTCCTCCTCTAGGCCTCTAGTCTCAGGGTATATTTTTAAAGTATTGATGGAAGCATCATTTACTTCTTGGGATATGGCTAAGTGAGACACAAATGTTGAAAGGATTTAATGATTTGCGACATGTGTTCAAGTCTTTTATGGTATCAAAACCAAATTTGTGCCAGAACTTCATGATGAAAATTGACTTACAGATTTAGCATTTTGACCACTCATTTAAATGAGTTAAACATGTGTCATCAAAGGGAAAACGAACTTATCAATACAATGTCTGAAATCATAACAGCATTCCATATGAAACTAGAATTATGGCAAGTTCAAATTAAGGCAAACAATTTCATGCATTTTAACACATTGGCTAAACACAGTCCTGTGAGCAGTGAAAAATAAAAAATATATAAGTCTTGCTTTTTGATTTGATATAAGAATTTGAAAACAGATTTCAAGATTTCTAGGAAAGTAATCAATATTTTGAGGCATTTGTGACTCCATTTTCAGTCAACATAAATATGTTACTTGCCAATTTTCAAACATACAACTGCAATCTGACATTCACATTTAAAGAACAATTTGATCATGTCACTTTATTGGACTTTTATAGGTCCTGTCTTCCCAGTGACAAATATCCCTCACTTCACAATCATGTCCCATTCATGTTATCACTTTTTGGCAGCACCTACATTTGGGAGCAAGTGTTTTCAAGAATGAAGCACATTAAGAGTAAAATTAGAACCACAATATCTTATAAGCACCTTGAGAACTCACTAAGAAATGCATCTACTTCCATGGAACCAGGTATTGATGCATTAGTTTCTCGAATACAATATCAAATATCTTACTAGTTTTATGCTGCCCATTTGTCTTTTACTTTTATAATAAAAAAATAATTAAAACCAATCATAGCACAAGAATACAGGAAAAAGGGAAAGGGAGGGGAGGGGAGGGGGGAGGATGGGTGGAGGGAGGGCAATTGGGTGGGATCACACCTACGGTGCATCTTAGTAGGGTACTGGTGAAACTTATTAAATGTAGAGTATCAATGTCTTTATATAGTGATTAAGAAAATGCTATGA
>CAUYRH010078631.1:0-10465 GCA_963574655.1 Perodicticus potto
GAAAAAAATCTAAAATTATTGCCTTGAAAACTTTTTTTTTTTTTTTTTTTTTTTTTTTTTTGCTTCTGGTCACTAGCTTTTGTTTCTGTTCCTCATGTAAACTATTTTGTGTTTATTTATGTAACTCATTATAAAAACTGAATATAAATAAAGCCTCAAGCCTCACAATCTTTACTTCCTAGCCCTGGAATTTTTTTTCCCATGAAGTTACTTTGGGACCTCGCAGGTAAGCTCTGGCCCCAGAGCCCCTGGGAAGTTTCCCACTGCACACCTTCCCTACGACATGGCGCTAGAAGCAGATCTGAAGGTGCAGCATATAGATTCTACAGTACTTCTCAAATATGTGATAGATGCTCTTTGTGCCTTTTCATTTCCTTATGTAGCATTATACAGAGGCAAAAGCAGCAATGCAGAGAATTAAATTGTGCAAAGTAACATCATTGAAAAAATGAGACTTTGTTTCAAATTACTTAAAGAACACTGTGAACCTTCAGATTATCTTTTCATTATTGTCTTAGATGCAGGGCTCTGTTTTCTTCTCTATTACACTAGTGAAACTTTTCCCTGGGTTTTTAACAGCTAATCATCCTAATCATTATGTTCTGGATAGAAGGGAAAGTTCGTTGAGCAAATCTGGTATTGGTTTTGCTCTAACATCAGATAAAACTGATACTTTTACTGTAGTTCCTGATTCCAAAGGGTATCGGTAAGTGCAAAGACCAGTGATTCATTTTCAGTCCTCACTTGACAAGTCTGCTACATATGACGCAATCCTTTACTCCTTCATTCTAAAACCAATTGTATCACTTAATTACCAGAAATCTCTTGATCGCCTTCCTATCTCACTGGCCACTACATGTTAATTTCTTTTGTTGGTTTTTCCTCTTCTTCCATCCAGATTCTATTCTTCCCCCCAGCTAAGTCTTTAGACATATCTTCTCTTGACCTATGAAGGGTGAAGCTCATATAGTCTCTTGGTTCTCACTGTAAATGAATTTCACTACTTAAAAATATATTTTTCTTATCTCTCTCCAAATTCTGGGCTCATAGATCTAACCACTCACTGAACATCTCAAGATATCTCAAATCATGTTCACCTCCCACTCCAATTCTGCCTCTCTTGCTATCTCTCCCAGAGTAGGAAAATAGGGACTCCATGCAGGTTGCTCACAGTTCTAACCTTAGAATCATCTTTGACTTCTTTTTTCCTCTTACAACTCACACATGATGGACGGTATCGTTTTCAGCTCTATCAAGAAGATCATTATCAAATGACATCTTCCTTCCTTTCTGACCACCATCAAACCACAGGGCCTCTGGCTTGGGTTTTGTAAATATCCCCCTAAGAGATACCCCTCTTGCTCCTGTTTCTGTCCTCTTATCATTTTGCTCACAACCTCCAATGGCATCTCTGAATGAACCAAAAACCTAAAAATGAACAAAACAAACAAAAAATGCACTTTGCACTGATCCAAAAGGCGTTTCTGTTGCTTCTCTCTTCTTCACGGCATTGCCAGCACCCTGGCCGCCTCCCTTCCGCAGTCCGTGCCAGGCAGAGCGGTGGCCACAGCTGGAATTCCCTGCCTGCCCACAAAGCCTGCTCCCTCCCTGTCCTGCTTATACATCCGTCTGCATGTTCCCACCCTAATGAGGCTTTCCTTCATACTCTCATTTGAAATTGCAATGTTTCTTCGAGAGTAACCCCTAAACTAGTTTCCTGCCTTATTTTTTTCCATGACATTAACAACCATCCTACCTCCTTTGTGTTATTTGTTTGTGATCCGTTTCCTCCCACTAGAATGTAGGCTCCATGGCAATAGATGCACATCTGTCTCATTCACTACTATGTCTATCCTGTGTCAGATACTCAATAAATATTTTTAATGGATGAATAAAACCATGCACAAGTAACAAAATATACGATTATAATAATGCATAAACGTATGTGTATGTTTTAATTTAAAGGGATCCTCTTTCAACTTGACCCTCCATTTACAGTCACCATTAAGGATTCTGCAAATAAGTACTAAAACTAATATACCTGAATCTTTCCATAGACATGACACAAAATGATTTTGTGCTTTTCAAAGTTCTGCTCATCC
Source organism: Perodicticus potto (assembly GCA_963574655.1). Classification (NCBI taxonomy): domain Eukaryota; kingdom Metazoa; phylum Chordata; class Mammalia; order Primates; family Lorisidae; genus Perodicticus; species Perodicticus potto. Next base: position 2,103 of record CAUYRH010078631.1, read on the forward strand.
CTGAAAAACAAAATTCCATTTGTACGTAACTCCGAGAAATTATTTTAAAAGTTGTTTCTTTTGGTCATTGTTTTTCTTTTTTAAAAAGTTTCTTTTTCTTATTTCACTTTTTCAATTTATTTTATTTTATTTTATTTTTTGAGACAGAGTCTCCCTATGTCGCCTTCAGTAAAGTGCTATGGCGTCACAGCTCACAGCAACCTCAAACTCTTGGACTTAAGTGATTCTCTTGCCGCAGCCTCCCCAGTAGCTGGGACGACAGGCACCCGCCACAATGCCTGGCTACTTTTTTCTTGCAGTTGTCGTGGTTGTTTAGCAGGTCCAGCCGGGTTCAAACCCACCAGCCCTGGTACATGTGGCTGGTGCCCTAACTACTGTGCCATGGGCAACAAGCCCAATTTTTTCAATTTATTGAGTGATTGTTTACACATAGTCATGCAATCTCATTGCATGACCTTTATCTTCTTTAATCATTGTATACATTAATCTGCTCCCATCCAGTTGCACCATTAGAGGACTTCATCTCATACACAGCCATCCCCAAATTCACCTGTCCCTGGGTCATCTCCCAAAATGCAGTGTTTAGACACATGGCATTAGGTATGTAATGAGCAGGCAATTTTGCATGTTGTATTTGTTTTATAGAATTTGATTTTTTGAATAATAATTGGTATTCCTACTAATAAACATATTATTCCTATTCTGTATTTTGTTTTTAAATATCTTAAATTTAATTTGTGTTTGGCCCATCTACCTCTCGAAAGTTTACTGTTTCATTTTGACTTTCTCATTAAGGTGAAATAAAAACATTTCCATGGGAAAATCTCATTATGCACCAAATGCCTCAGTTGGTGTGTGCCAGCTCTGGAGAGGAACTTAAATTGTACTGACGACCAGGAGTACCAGGGGGCAGGTAAACATTGCTTGCTTCTGATCTGTCAATTTTGAAAATGACTTCCGTACTGGAAGCTGTTGTGGGTCGCTATAAAACAGATAAGGGCTGATCTGACATTCAGTTAAATAATCATACTTTAGTTTATGCAAAAAGTAACTAGGGGCTCACCCCACTCTACACTGCTTACAGGTACAATCAATGGGCATGTGCAATTAAAAAATGAAAACAAGGACAATAAACTAAAATAAGCTGCAAAATATCTGCATCCTACAATATCTGACAGTATTCTGACCCACCTTTTATTGGGGGAATAGATCTAATATTTACATTTTCATTCTTTACTTAAGGCTTTATGTAATTCACTGGTTAATAACTTAGAAATGTGTCTTCGAAATTGTTCTCTCTGAAAGTAGACCAAGAAAGGGAAGAATGGCATTTGTAGGGCCAATTAATTGTGAAACCAAATTAAAATATTTATTAAAATTATATAATATAAAGTCAATAGCAGGTAATTTAGAATAAGAAATATTTTTTCTTGCGATGAAGGGGAAAAATACTTTTCTAACTCTCTTCCAAGTTCATTATTGAAACACAGGATTGGTATGTGTAATTACAATATCATGAATACTTAAATTTCTCCCATGCTGAGAAAGCTGTGATAAGATTACAGCTAGCACACTGATTTTGCTACATGACCTTTCAACTGGAAAACTCAAACCATCTTGCCTTAGAATAATCTGTTACATTCTACTCTACCTGACAAAAAGAAAAATCAGAGAAATATCTGAGAGCTAAGAATTTGCGGTTTGCACAAAAATAGTCACAAGGATATTTGGAGCTGATAGGTGAGATAATCACGATCCAATAGTCAAAAACTATCTTTTCTGGTATGGATTCAATGTGTTCTCATTGTTTTGCATTTTAATAGATTTGTCCTTTTAAGTAGTCCCAAATGCAGGTGCATTCTAAAATAGGAAAATGTGGACATATCAGCGAATGAGCACTGTGCTGGTTATAGTAAGTAATTCCAATGAAATTCAATTTCCTTCATTTCATAAGATTGTAAAAGTTAAATTCTATTGGATTACAGAGAATAAAACATTGTAAACTTGTTTATAATACCACTACCTTTTTATTTACAACCTTTTGTTTCACATAAATGCATGCTGCAAAATTATGTGACCAGTAAAATACAAGAAAATAAAATGAAAAGCTTATATTGAGCTTCTTTGTATCTTATTACTTAATTGTACCATCACATCTTTAAGACCTTATTATAGTCTGTCTTTTCAGTTTATATCAGTCTATGACTCAGTGTAACAACTAACTTAAAAATATTATCAGTACAAAGGTAAGGAAGGTTAATGTTCCTTGAGAGAACTTCTGCTTACCTGCCATGTCGCCGGCACACACCTTAACTTGTTTCTTGTTCTTGCTATTGTTCTGTGGGTAAGGATGATAGAAAATTACTTAAAAGTGGGAAGTCGTGATAAGGGCACCAACCAGTGAGAACACACAGAGCCTCGGGACTACACCAGTGTCCCAAAGCCTTTAGGTAGGCAGATGTTAACTTTCTAATTGGTTTTTAGCAGCAGTGGCCCTGAGAGTACTTACAACGTGGCCAGGTCTGCTAGGTCAGAGGGTGCACCGGAGAGCTTGGGACAGCAACATTTACCACTTAACACAGAAGTAACTCAGTGCTTTAATAATAATCTTCTTGGCAAGGCCAATGTGGACTGCCAGGTGATCAGTGACAATATTATCCATCCCTATGACTTCAGTTAACATATTCCACAAGCAACCATCAATTCCATACTAGTTTTTAGCTCATTTCCATCCACAGACTCCTATTTTCAACAATCTGTTACATAGGAGGGGGAAAAAGATGATACTTTGTCAGTACCTCATACCCAAGAAATCCAGTGGACTCTCTTCCCCTAGAAACATCATCTTTCCATTCCTGTCTTTCTTCTTGTAAGGGCATTGCCACCCCTTCTTGATCCCAGCCTAGAAACATAAGACCATCTCGAACTTGACCTTCTCCCTGACCCTCACCATCCTGATCACACTATCCTATCTTGTCAATTCCACGCCAGAAACATCTCTGCCATTCATTCTCCTCTTCATTTCTTCCACTAAGGCTACATCAGGGGCCCTCGTACCTCTTGTTTACGTCATTGTAATAATCCCAACTTCCCTTTCTCCTACTAGGCTCCCACATCTCATGCATTGTTAAATGCAGCTGTGACTAGGATTCCCTCTCTGCCAAACAGATTTGAAGACGCTACAGTAATCACAAACTCGATTCAAATTTCTGTAACTTACACTTAAGAAATTTATCAGTTGATCTTTCTAGCCTCACTTTTTTACCCACAGACACACATCTTATCAACCCTTTATCAATTCCTTCTCCCAGAACTAAGTTAATATTTTTCTTTCTTTTCTTTTTTTTTTTTTTTTTTGTAGAGACAGAGTCTCACTTTATCATTCTCGGTAGAGTGCCCTAGCGTCACACAGCTCACAGCAACCTCCAACTCCTGGGCTTAGGCAATTCTCTTGCCTCAGCCTCCCGAGTAGCTGGGACTGCAGGAACCCACCACAATGCCCGGCTATTTTTCTGTTTTTGCAGTTTGGCTGAGGCCGGGCTTGAACCCGCCACCTTCGGTATATGGGGCTGGCCCCCTACTCAATGAGCCACAGGCGCTGCCTCAATATTTTTCTACCTTTATACCTTTGCTCATGTGATTCACTCCTTCTGGAGGGCTCCGTCCCCTCACTTCCTGACAAGTCCCCACTTATTCCTTAATGCTCATCTCTCCCAAGAAAGCTTTCCTAATCCTCCCAGACAAAACCAATCATTTCCTAGTTAAGTAGCCTACATTGTTCCTTGCACTCTATATTTTTTTTGGTAATAATATTATGCCTTGTTTTACTAGTGTTTTTGTTCATGGGTCACAGCTCTTCATATTTGGAATAATATCTGTTACCCAACAGGGTCGAACCCAATACTTTGAATAGAGTATGTGCTTAATAAATGCATGTGGTTTGATTTGCAATCCTTCCATCGAGATATGTTAATTCCTGGATTAGTATTTCCAGTTGAAGCACTGCACAGCCTCTCACCTGGCTCCTACCTTTTTAGTGACCCAGAGCATCAGCTACAAGTTAGACACAAACTCGCTACTCAGCTGAGAAGGAACACAATTTAAATGTTGTCTAACATCTCAGGGCAATACATATACAGTAGTACACAAGAATGTCTTGTTTATGGGTAAAATATATACCTCAAAGAAAATTTGTAATATATGCAATTAGACCAAAAAAACCTGAATATAAAACTAATAAATATGACTTCTGCATTTCTGTCTTGGTGGTAGATATCCTGTTTATAACTCCTTTGTCCAACATACCCCTTCCTCATAAATGCTACGTAGTTCAGGTCCAGCTTCACAGTGTGGAAAATTTACCAGTAGAATTGAGTTGCTTCTATAAGTCCAGTAGCAATTCAAGAAGCACTTTAAATGCATTGCAAAGTACATTTATTGAGCTGATACATTATGGGCAGCACTGTGGGTGAGGGATAAAAAAAGACAAAGGATACCTGATGCTTGTCGTAAAAGATGCTATAATCTCTTAGACAAGAACTATTCAAGGCCAGACACATATGTGTGTGACACCCCTTTCTGAAAAATATTCTGAGAGCTTACACTTGGCTGGAGGTTGACAGAAAACTTCGCAGGGAGTCAATTAAGTATTTCCTAATTGTTGGGGGGGAACATCCATTAAAGTAATATTCAAACACTTTTTCAGGGCTCACTATAAGCCAGGTAGTGTTCATGGCGTTGAGAGCAAAGCTTAACAGGATACAGTCACTGTCCATAAAGAACTTGCCATGTTTCTGAACACCTTTAAATTTTATTTCATAGAAGTAAATTTAACAATCTCACAATTGCTGTGGTATATGGTATAGTGAAAATAAGTCTCAGAGTGCCACCTGTGAACTTCAGGTTTGAGTATAATAGGACTTAGTAATGCCTAGTGTGTAAATTCTGCAACATGTGCTGTCCATAAAAACAAAATCCAAAATTTTAGGCATTTGATATAAAGGTAATTTTACACAATGTGACTTCCTTTCCTGTGTCAATTGTAAGCCTTACCCTCGAGTCCTCTAAATTATTTTAACCACCAATAATGGCATATTTGCCTTAGAATTACTTCTTTTCCACATCAAAGAATGCATTTATTCTATTTTATGTTTTGGCAACTGTTATCAACAGTTAGTAAAATAATATGCAGTCGTAATACCATATATTATTACCACATTTAGTTTATTTAAGGATCAATAGTATTTGATTTACAATTTCCTTCATATTTCCAATCCAGATGACTCATGCATATTTGAAGCACACGGTAAATATTTCACTATAAAATAAAGAATTATATGAAATGGTATTTCTGTAATTAAATTCCTTGCTGTATGTTTTATTCAGATGTGTATACAATGCAATTTGTATAGAATGCTAAGTAAAAAGTAGCAGTTAATTTTGGGGGGTATTGCTGTAAAAATATGTTATCTTTTATATATATCACAGCATTACTTATTATCAGCTTCACACACAGCATTTTGCCTTTGATTTACGCAAACAACTGTAAATGTTTTATATATTTGTGAGGAAGTGAATGATATTAGACCATCAATCCATGGGGACTGCAAATCAGGAAAAAAAAAAAAAAGGCTATTACATTTCAGAAGCTGTTAAATCAGTTGTGCCCCCTGGCTGATTTTGTCAGCTATATTTGCTGTGGGTAAAACCGTTGATGCCTGGAATACTGGAGCGGCCCTGGGAGTGTTGGAGAGTAAATAGCAGCAGAGTTGTAAACTACACCACACATCTCACACTTACCGCATAAGCCCGGCTTACACTTTCCTCTGAATAAATCCAGCAGCTTTAAAAAGAGCAAGAGAGAGAAATAAAGAAAAGGGGAGGGGAAAACAAGGCAAAACTCGCCCCATGCCTTCTGTCACTGCCTCTAGCTTTAGCCCCTCAGCAGCCTGCCAACAGGACACTGTTCTGCCAGTTGTAAATTTTAATTGGCCATCTGGGGAAAGCACAAACCACTGACTAGAGATTAATCAGCAAATTAACCCAGGCATAATACACATTTCCCAGTGGACTCGAAGCAGCTCTAGGCTGGAGCAGAGCAGCCTGGGATGCTGGAGAACTTGCGTAGAATGCTGTTATTGCTTACTGCCGTGCAGTAGAACATCTTCTTAGGGTCCTGAAATTCCCTTCTGTGTGACCTTGTTAGTGCCCCTGATTTGTATGGCAGTTGCGAAGACCTTTTTTTTTTTTTTTTAGGTAAAGTGCTAAACACAGATGTCACAGGTACTGTGGTTGCTGGGGAAAGTGTTGATGAATCAGTGAAAGTGACAACTTTTCTCTAGTGGGCTATTCACTTGGTTTTGCTGAAGTCCCTACTGGAAGAAACAACAGTGTACCTGGATTTTTCCCAGCTCGGTGAATCACTGGCAAATCACATTTATTTAGCCAGTTCCTTATACTATTCAAAATACCTTTGCCCAGTCTGTACTAGAAAAGCAAATTTGTAAATAATAAAGTTAACTCTTTCCTCAAGTCCAACTTACAGAAAGTAATTTCAGCCAAATGTGTTTTTATATATAATAGCATGGCTTCGACTCTTTCTTCTAATCTGCTCAGGGACCGTCCCTGAACTGAGACAGGGAAAGAGCATAAAGACAAAAGGAAGAGTATATTCAAGTGATAGACTCCTCCCCCAGAAAAGGAAAGTGAGGGGTTGGTAGGAAATCGAAAGTAGTTTTGATGTAGGTGGGATGAAAACACTTCGTACAAGAAGTAAGCTTCACACAGCTTCAGGAGTAGAGAAAACAGTAGAGCTTTGCACATCATTATAAACAAGGATTTTTAACATGCAGAATCTCATGAAGATTCAGAGGTAGAAAGTCTAAATAAAGAATGCACTGAATAAACTTAACAGGCAAGGACCTATGGGGGCCAGGGCAGATCACCGAAGCGCCGAGATTTCTGTCTTGCTAACAGTTGCCTTTCCAGAATTTAGATGTTATCATACTTAGTATAGTAGCAGATAGCAGGCACTTGACATTTTTAATGGAAGAAGGCTCATTCTATTTTAATACAATTAGAAGCCACTGTTACATTCGATATGCCTGCCATTGGCTTTCCTGTCCATAGTCTGTGCTGAATGAACATCGACCACATGGCGCGGAACCGACTCCCCACCCTTGAGGCCTCCCTTCACAGGCTGACAAGAGGCCTATGCTATCACCTGAGGCAAAGACCTTGACCAATACTTAGATGAGTTGATCCAGCCGGAATCTCTTCCTGGAAATGTGGAAATGGGACACTGAGAGACTCAATTAGTTGGCGGTGAGACTTGTAGCACAAAGGCTGTGACACAGAAAAGGACAGAGCGGACGACGCGGTAGTTGGAGATTATGCTTGAGCAGGAGAGGCCAGGGCGTGAAAGCAGAATGGAGTGGACTTGCTGGGAGGAGCAGTGGACAGCAAGGGTGGCAGTCCCTTGAGACAGAGAGTAGCCTCTGTATCCCAGTTCTACGTGTATCTTAACTGAGGCCAACTTCAACCTCTTTTCCTGGCCTCTCATTTTATGAGATTCAAGCAAGCCTACGTGACACTGTTGCAGCCAAAAGAACCTTGACCAGAGCATCCATAAATGAGAACAGCACCGTCGTAAACCAAAGGCCTGAGAAGGCCGATAAAATTAGCAACCTTCTCCCCCCTCCCTACTACTAAATAGTGCACAGAATGTAGGAACTCAGGAGAATTCTGGTCATTTTTAGAAATACAAGTAATGGTGGATTATTTTATATGGCTGTGCTCTGAACCCACCACTAAATCACACATACCCATTTTACCTGCCTCTGGCAAAATAGATGCTTTTCTTTCACAACCAGGTATGGATTTTTTTTTCTGTTTTATTACATTATTGCAAGCAATGCTGCCTGCCAAACCACATGCCCTCAAACTGAAGTGGCTTCTGGGCAAGCACTGGATTATCTGTGACCATAAATCAGTCAATATGCTTGGCCCAGAGACCACAGCAGTTAAAACAGACGTCTTTGGCTTCAGGTGGGGAAACCTTCTCTCAGATACCCAATTCAGCTCTTAATAAGGCCGTCTGTGAAGCTTTAATTTAAATAATATTTTAATTCACCCAACAGTTTATTGTGATGTTTTATATAGATGATAAAGGCATGAAAAGAGAAAAAACAACAGTTCTGCATTAAATACCGACTGCAATAACTGGTAAAAGCAATACATTTAAACGTTGCTGGGTTGTTTTTTTTTTTTTTTTTTTTTTTAGGATTTGTAAAATTTTTTAAACAACGCTTTAAATTCGGGGAGTGGGTGTCAACACCTAACCATTTGTTGCTTTAAGTGTCTGG
>CAUYRH010078633.1:0-11242 GCA_963574655.1 Perodicticus potto
GTGGCATCACAGCTCACAGCAACCTCCAATTCCTGGGCTCATGCGAGTCTCCTGCCTCTGCCTCCCAAGTAGCTGGGACTGCAGGCGCCCGCCACAACACCCGGCCATTTTTTGGTTGCAGCCGTCATTGTTGTTTGGCGGTCCCGGGCTGGATTCAAACCCACCAGCTCAGGTGTACATGGCTGGCGCCTTAGCTGCTTGAGCCATAGGCGCCGAGCCCCAGCTAGTTTTTCTATCTTTAGTAGAGGCAAGGTCTCGCTTTTGCTCAGGCTGGTCTTGAACTCCTGAGCTCAAGAGATCCTCTTGCCTCAGCCTCCCAGAGTGCTAAGACTATAGGCATGAGTCACTGGGACCAGCTGTCAGATGATTTTTTTATGACAGATTTTTACACAGCAAAATTTTAAAGCTCTGGTTGGCTTTCAGGGAAAGGGGCTCTGGCTTTCATGAACCACCTTGGGGAAAAGGGACTCTAGTTTCAAGGACTAGCCTCAAGGGAGAACGGGACTGAGAGGCAGGCAGGTGGGTGGGAGAAGGTCAGAGAAAAACTTTTGCTTCTGAGACGCTTATTTTGGGGCACTGTTTTCTGAGCCCAACAATATGAATTTTAAAAATCCATAAGGGCCAGGCACAGTAGTTTATGTTTGTAACTAATACTCTGGGAGGCCAAGGTGGGAGGATCACCTGAGGTCAGGAGTTCAAGACCGTGTTAGTCCAGGAATTTGAGGCTGCAGTGAGCTGTGATGATACCACTGTACTCTAACCTAGGCAACAGAATGAGACTCTCTTAAAAAAAAAGAGAAAGAAAGAAAGAAAAAGAGAAGGAAAGAGCAGAGAGAGGGAAGGAGGGAGGGGGTGGGGTCTTGGTGTGTGACACACCATTTGGTGGCAAGACACAATTATAGGAGGGATTTTACCTAACAAATGCAATCAGTGTAACCTGGTATCTTGTACCTTCAATAAATCCCTGACAATAAAGAAACAAACAAACAATGGGGTGGTCCCCGTAGTTCAGTGGGTAGGGCGCTGGCCACATACGCGGAGGCTGTTGGGTTCGAACCTGGCCCAGGCCAGCTAAACAACAATGACAACTGCAACAAAAAATAGCTGGGCGTTGTGGTGGGCGCCTGTAGTCCCAGCTACTAGAGAGGCTGAGGCAAGAGAATCGCTTAAGCCCAAGAGCTGGCGGTTGCTGTGAGCTGTGATGCTACAGCACTCTACTGAGGGTGACATAGTGAGACTCTGTCTAAAAAAAAAAAAAATCATCCAATTCCTGACACCAAAATAAATAAATAAATAACTCCCCTCAACAAAAGGCAGGAAATGTACCAATGATGTACTGGGAAGGAGAATCCAGTTGGGCAGGAGTGAAGCCCAGTGGTCAAGCACACAGACATGAACTCAGCAACCACTGTCTTCCATGCTGGTTTTGTGCTTTCAGGCAAGTGTTTCACCTCCCTATGTCTCAGTGTCCCCATTCATAAAATGGGGATATGGAAGTAATTATACCTTCTCAGGATGCCACTGCGGGGGGCTTGTAGGCTGCTGGCTGCACAGGGAACAGGGGGCTCTACACAGCCATTTGGGCAAAGTCTTGGTTTTCCAGCAGGGGTGGGGTCTACCTAGAGTGGGCAGGGAAGGCTTGGTTATTATCCGAGAAAAGAGAAGCCCAGGCAGGCATAGCAAGTGGAATGGCCCTTTTGTGGAAGGAAGACTAGGAGGCCTGCTTCACCTCTCTTCTTCCCTTCTCTGCATTATGATCCACAGCTGGAGAAAGGGGCTGGGCATGGTGGCTCCTGCTTGTAATCTCAGCACTTTGAGAGGCTGAGGTGGAAGGATTTCTTGAGTCTAGGAATTCCAGACCAGCCTAAGCAAGAGAGTCTCTGCAAAAAATAGAAAAATTAGCCGGATGTGGTGACACAAACCTGTAGTCCCAGCTACTTGGGAGGTTATGGCAGGAGGATCACTTGAGCCCAGGAATGTGAGTTTGCTATGAGCTATGATGCCATGGCACTCCAGCCCTGGGTGATAGAACAAGACTGAAGAAAGAGAGAGAAAGAGAGGGAGCCCGGGACAGAGGGAGGAAAAGGCTAACTCCAGGGGCCATGGGATTACACCCAGTCTCACTAGGGCCAATTGTGCACGTCTCTTGCTAACTTAGGGTTCAATGACATCACATCCACAGCTTGAAATCAACCATGGTGTAAATGGGAGAATTTACACCAGGGTAATTGGCATACACTATAAATTGGGTCACCTCCCTGCAGCTAGTTTACCAGCATATTATTGCTTACAACCATCTGGGCACATCTTCACACATCCCCTCATCCTCTCAAACCCCCCTCACCCTCTCAATGAGATCACATTAACAGCTCAAAATTAGCCAAGATGGGAGAATTTACAGCATGGGAATTGGTCAACACTATAAATTGGGTCCCTCCCTCCTGCTGGTCTGTCAGGACGCCATTGATTACACTATCTGAAAGTCCCTCAGGTGAGGCAAGGCAGGCAGGTGGCCAGTCTGGTAGGGAAGGTGGATGACAAGCATCATGTTAAAGGGTGACAAGGAGACTCAGTGCCCGTGGCTCAGCGATTAATGCACCAGCCACATACATCGGAGTTGGCAGGTTCAAACCTGGTGGGAGTGCTAAACAACAATGACAACTACAACAAAAAAATAGCCGGGCATTGTGGCGGGCACCTGTAGTCTCAGCCACTTGGGAGGCTAAGGCAACAGAATTGCTTAAGCCCAGGAGTTTGAGGTTGCTGTGAGCTGTGGCACTAAACCAAGGGCAACATAGTGGGACTCTGTCTCAAAAAAAGGGTGACAAGAAAATGTCACAAAGAAATCTACAGTAGGGTGGGAGAGGAGAAGCAAGAGACAGGGGCTGCCATTTCAGACTGAGGGGCAGAGATAGCCCTTCTCTGCCTGTCTTGCAGCCCCCAGTGTCTTCCTGCCCCCATCCCTCCCCCCATCTGCCACGTGAGGACCAGGACCATCTTTACATGCCCCAAATCTTTTTCCTTATCGCTTCCCTCTCCTCCTAGCCCCATGGAGCTTGACCTAAGGCCCTTGCTCAGCTGCTCTGGATCTGATCTGCTCCCTGGAATTTTTGTCACGCAGAAATTTCTCAGCCCTGAGCTCATTTCTGCCCACTTAACTCATCTTTCACCTGAAATTGGCTTTGCTGCCTGCTCAGGGGAGCCTCTTTGATCCTGTTGGAAAGATACACATGGGCAGTGACTTGAAGGTCACTCTGCCCTTTCAGAAGCTCCGTGGTCACCACCTACTCTCACCTCCACCTCAGCACCACAGCCACTGAGGAGGCTCCTTAGTCTGGTTGTGGCTTAGTGGGGGGCAGCCTTCCACCCCAAGTCCTGCTAAGGGGGTTGTAGCAGGCTTCAAGTGTATGGGGAGGCCACCAAGTGTGCATCCTGGGCTCTGCCTCAGTTTCCCCATTTGCTCATCCTGGCCTCTTCTGGGAGGAGTCTCCAGGAAAGAATTTCCAGACACACCAGGAAGAGATGACGTTCTTCCTCATACCAGCTGGAGTGGGTCAAGGGAATCAGGAAACTCTAGATCTTCATTCTAACACACCCTGCGTCAACCTGGGGTTAAGACTGTTGATGATTCCTTTTAAGACTAGACTGAGGGCTGGGTTTGGTGGCTCCCACCTGTAAGCCTAGCACTCTGGGAGGCCAAGGCAGGTGGATTGCTTGAGCTCAAGAGTTCAAGATCAGCCTGAACAAGACTGAGACCCCTTCTCTACTAAAAATAGAAAAAAACAAGCCAAGCATTGTGGTAGGCGCCTGTAGTCCCAGCTACTCAGGGGGCTGAGGCAAGAGGATCATAGGAGCCCAAGAGTTTAAGGTTTCTGTGAGCTAGGACGCAAGAGCACTCTACCCCCAGGGCATTAAAAAAAAAAAAAAGGACTAGCTTGAGACCACTCCCATTATTTTAGGGAATGGAAACACTACCCCTCCCCCTACTCCAAATCTTATAGACATGAAGCCCCCTGCCCTGCTGAGCCTTCACTGCCCCTCCCTGCCCCCACCCAGATCCCACAGCCAAAGTCAGCAGCCACAGCTTCTCCTGTTTATAGATCGGTGTGTGTGTGTGTGGAGGGGGGGTTGGCAAGTTTTAAAAGCTCATTAAGGCCTGAATTCTTTTTATAGATGGAGTTTCCTGCATCTTTTCCTCCTCACCCCTCCTCTCCACCCTCCCTGCTTTCTGAACGCCGTATTTATTTGAGTTAGAAAAATAATGAGGTCCCTGAGGTCGTACACAACACATCACTCTCTAATCAAAGTATGGCTGCAGAATTAAAAATATATAAGAATCTGTGTGTTTGTGCACGTGCCCTTGCCACGGACGTGGACACCCAAAACCCGCCAGACTGGCTGGGGAGCGGGATATAATTAGCTCTTTTCAGCAGAGTCTCTGGAGTAGAGAATGGGATTGAATTGCCCACGGTCCTCGCCTGTGGGGTGGGGGTTCAGGCTGGAGTACCATCCACTCGAAGGTGGAACAGAGGAGCTGGAGCCCACAAGTCTGGTGTGGCTGGGTGTGGAACCCCAGTGGAAAGGCCATGCCGCCACACCTGGCTAATTGTTCTTTTCTTTTCTTTATTTTTTGGTAGCGATGGGGTCTTGCTCTTGCTCAGACTAGTCATAAACTCCTCTTGGCCTCAAGTGGTCCTCCTGCCTCAGCCTCCCAAAGTGCTGGGATTATAGGAGTGAGCCACCGCCCCCGGCAGGGGATCTTGCCTTGGTTGCTGCAGTGCCCAGATCACAGTGGTGCACAAAGAAGGTGCTCAGTGGAATATGCAGAGTGAGTCAATGAATGAACAATAAGCAAAGGATCTCAGTCACCTGTGTCACTCCAAGCCTAGAGCCAGTCCTTTGTCCAGAAGCCATGGTGCCAAGGCACTCTCCCCAGGGTGACAGAGTTGTCTAAAAATAAAATAAAATAAAATAATAAATGTGCCTTGTCCTGATGCAGAGACGCAGCCTTCAGCCAACAGCTCCCCTCCCACCCCAGGTTTCCCCCTGCCCAGGCCAAAGAAGCAGCAGCAGCCGGTGACATTTACAGAGTCTTAGGGCAGCTCCAGAGGGGAGGGGAAGGAGGGTGGAGGTGGGGGAAGCTGCTGGCGTTTGCAGAGTGCATGTGTGTGTGCACACATGTTGTGAGAATGTGTGTGGGTGGGACACTGTCAGGCCACGTGAATGTGACTGTATGTGTCTGCAGGTGTGACAGCGTCTTAGCACGCGATTGTGTGTGTTGCGCTTGTATGCACGCGTGTGATGGTGTGTGAGGCTGTGAGAGCATGTGGTGTGGGGTGAGAATGTTATGAGGATGGCTGTGAGTGTGCAGGACTGTGGGACTGTATGTGAGGTGTCTGTATGACTGTGTGAGTGTGCATGTGCAAGTGTGGGCTAGTGTGCATGAGTGTGTGTGTGCGGGGACAGGCCAACCCACTTGCTCAGAAGACACATGTGCAATGGGTCTCATTGCCACTCCACTGCAGAAGTGCTCTGCATGCCTAAAGGTGGTCACTGCTGTCCCTTAACTCTACGTGCCAGGGATCAGCGAGGGAGCCCTTGAGCCCAGTGCCGCCGGGCTGCCAGGCTGGCACTGTTTCCACGGATGGATCCTTCCATCCCTCGATCCACAGACACCTCATACCATGGAGAGAAGAGGGGACCACATAGTGGGGAACAGGACTGGAAAATCCTTTGCCCCTCTGAGGCTTGCTGCTCATGAAAATCCCCCTAGGGAGTTTGAAAATGTTCCTAATGTCCTGGCATCCCTCTCTGGCCCCCCTCCCTCAGCAGCACCCGCTGTCTGAGGGTGGGAGGCAGAGCCTGGGGCAAGTTTCTCAGCCTCAGCGCTATTGACATTCCGAACCAGATCATTCTCTGTGGTGGAGGCTGTCCTGTCCATCACAGGATGTTGAGCAAGGTCTCTCATTTCCCCTCACCAGATGCCAATCCCAACTCTCCCTTTCTGTCTTGACAACCAACCATAGGCTCCAGACACTGCCAAAGTGCCAGTGGGAAGGAGCAGAATCACCTCAGGTGAAAACTTCTGGGCTACAGGGACAAGTGGGCCTGGGATGGGCACCATAATGCAACCCATATTGTCTCCCACGACCCCAGAAGAGCTCTGGTCTGTGGGGGACTTTTTTCTTTTCGGAAAAGGGGTCTCACTATGTTGTCCAGGCAGGCCTTGAACTCCTTGGCTCAAGCATCCTCGCACTTTAGCCTCCCAAATAGCTGGGATTACAGGTTCTCACTACCATGCCAGGCTCCTTAGGAGTGGTGGGGGCTTTCTTTGTGCCATATTCTCCCCCAAAGCCCCTGGGGTGCAGAGAGTGTGTGGAGCACCAGAGAAAAGAGGGAACCAGGCTGGGTGGGGACTGCAGACTGAGGACTGTGATAACAGGGGGTAAGGGATCTCCCCCACCCCAGACACCCCATGCCCTAGCCTGTACTGAAGGAAATGATTTCCACCTGCCTTCTCAGCAGCTCTGCCAAAGGCTGCAGATTAAGAATCAATTAAGAGTGGGAAGGAGGATTTGCCAGGCAGAGCCGGCAAGAGCTGGAGGTGCTGGGCCCATGATGGATTGGGGTGACCTGCAGGGACAGCAGGGGGAGAGCACCCAGTGGGTCCCAGGCAGGGAGGCAGAGGCTCCTGGAGACCGAAGTGCAGAGTGATGTAAAAAAGGTGCCTGTTTTCTAGGTCGTTGTGCAGATTTCAACGTGTACAGCTCTTAAGACAATGCCTGGCACAAGGAAGGTGATATAGGCAAGTTTTTGTTAAATACAATAAATGCTAGGGAGACGGAGGCTGAAGGATCACTTGAGCCTAGGAGTTCAAGACTACCCTGGGCTACATGGGAGGACCACATCTCTACCAAGAAAAAAAATATATTAAACTTAACTGGGTTGGTGGAATGCGCCAGTAGTCTTAGCTACTCAGGAGGCTGAGGCAGGAGGATCGCTTCAGTCCAGGAGTTTGAGGTTGCAGTGAGCTATGATCATGTGCTACACTCCAGCCTGGGAAAAAATATAAATAAATAAAAATAAGATGAACAGAGGGACGAAGATAAACCCATCTACCTTTCTCCTGGCTGGCTGGCTGATGGCAGCTATTGGTGCCCCATCCCATGTTCCCTTTTCTAGGCCAGTGCACCCATCTTTCAGTGTTGGGTGCCAAGAGCTCACATCTAACACATACCTGGAGAATGACTCTGCTCAGGAGAAGGCCCTTCCCCTGGAGCTGAGGGCAGGGGTAGACCCTCCCTCAAAATGCAACCCATAGATCGGTCTTCTCTCTCTCTCGTTGCCTATCCACTGGTTATGGGTGGGTGTCCCAGACAGATGCCCCCTTTTCCTTTGGTCCTGCAAGGCATGCTGCCCAATCTCTCTGGATCTGTAAGTAATAAACTGCTTCTGCTATGTCCTGAGTTTTGTTATGTGGCCTTCTCTGTGTCTCCCTGAACCTAACTCTCTTTCTGGTCAGGGCTCCCCTAGACAGTGTCTATTTTGGTATTAATAAACTAGACATAGGTCAGGCAAGAGTCACCAGGGCATCTGCCAACTTAGGAAGTTTCCAACAAGAGAGATACCTGGTCCCAGGCTGGACACTCAGGCCTTGGGCCCACTGCCAGGATAAAAAAGTATCTGGTGAAAGGCACACTGCACATTCACAGGCAAATCTCCTGGAGCCCTGTCAGGGCATGGCTAGAGTTTATAGCCACTCTCCTGAGAGAGACCTAAAGACCAAATTAGAAAGAGTTTACGAACAGTAAGAAACCTAAGCTCAGATAGTCACCTTCAGAGACTAGCTATTCACACACCAGCTTAGAGACAGACCTAAAAATGGACCCTCCATCCCCACAGTTTTCCGAGCTGACCTCTCTCTGCCCTACAGTTCCAACTCTTATTTCCTTAGGGATTGGGTTTCAGTCTGCCACCCAGGCTGGAGTGCGGTGGCACAATCAGCTCCCAGCAGCCTCAAACCCTCGGGCTCGAGTGATCTTCCTGCCTCAGGCTCCTCAGCCGCTGGGATTATAGGCATGAGCCATCGCATCCAGTTCAAATCCTATTTCTAATCATATTACATGCCTGTCCCTGACTCTGGCCTCTCTACATTCTCTCTTACCATCTACAGCCAAGATGATCTTTTTGATTTCTGATTATTTGTCTGATCAGTAATATATATTCAAAAGGTGTTAAATACACAAAAAAGTATTCTTAGAGGGGTCTTCCTTCCTTTCTTACCCCAGGCTTTCACTGGCCCACTTTGCAAACTCCCAACAGGTAACCATAATTATCAGAGTCTGATGTATCTTTCCATAGTGTCTTGAGGCAAATACAGGCAAATATGAATATATTTTCCCATAATTTATGCCTCGTTTTCACAGAAAAGGTAACAGAGTCCACATTGTATTCTGCACAGAGAGATCTTTTCAAAGAACTAATTGGATCATGTTCATATCCTTTGCTCAAAATTCTCTTAAGCCTTGATCTGGGCATTTTTGGCAGGACAGTTATTCAAAGTGTGGGACTGTTGTCACTGTGCAGTGCATTACGCATTCCTGTGCCCATCTCCAAATGCCATAAGCACCCCCAGGCATTGTGACAACCCACAACTCTGGTATTGCCCCTCATTGAGAACCACTGTAGCCCCTGCCAAGCTCCCCGTGGCCTCATGTCTCCTAGTTTCCCTTCATTCTGGCCATGTTGGCAGTTGAATATCTCAGTCACACTCCTAACTCAGAGCCTTTGCACAGACTGTGTTCCTTCTCCCTGGAATTTTCTCCCTCAGGTACTTACATGACTCACTTCTTTCTTTGTTCAAATGCCACCACTTGAGAGAAGTGGCATTTCCTTGACCATGTGATAAAATAAACTCTCCCTCACCCGTCATTATATTATCTGTTGGTATTGTAATGAATTAGCCCAAAACTTAGTGGTTTAAAACATTGAGGTCTGGCGCAATGGCTCACACTTATAATCCCAGCACACTGGAAAGCCAAGGCAGGTGGATTGCATGAGCTCAAGGGCTCGAGACCAGCCTGAGCAAGAGTGAGCCCCCGTTTCTAAAGATAACCAGGTGTTGTGGCAGGTGTCTGTAGTCCCAGCTACTCAGGAGGCTGAGGCAAGAGAATTGCTTGATCCCAGGAGTTTGAGGTTGCTGTGAGCTATGAGGCCACAGCACTCTACTGAGGGCAACAAAGTGAGACTCTGTCTCAAAAAAAAAAAAAAAATTAAAGCAGCATTTATTAACTCACAGTGTCTGAGGACCAGGATTCTGAGAGTGGCTTAATTAAGTGGTTCTGGCTCAGGGTCTTTCCTGAGGTTGCAGTCAGGAACCTCCGCCAAAAGGTTGAGGTTGGCAGGGATTGCAGTCATCTGCAAGGACTAGACCCGGGCTGGCGGATCCTCTTCCAAGATGGCCCCCTCCGAGGGCTGTTAGTGGGAGGCCTCAGTTCCTCACTGTGTGGGCCTCTTCAAGAAGCTGCTTGAGCATCCTCACAACATGGCAGCTAGCTTCCTCCTGAGATATTTTTTGCTTTGTTTCAAATTCCTTTGCTTTTCAATTAATTAACTCTTTTTGCTTTTTGAGGCAAGGTCTCACTCTGTCACCCAGACTAGAGTGCAGTGGCATTAGCATAACCCACTGCAACCTCAAACTCCTGGGTTCAAGTAATCCTCTTGCCTCAGCCTCCTCCTAAGTAGCTGGGACTCTAGGTGCATGCTGTCATGCCTGGCTAATTTTTCTATTTTTTGTAGAGACAGAGTCTCACTCTTTCTTGTTCAAGCTGATCTTGAACTTCTGGACTCAAGCAATCCTCCCACCTTGGCCTTCCTTATTTGTAATTGGCAAATAAAAATGATACATATTGATCATTCCAATATGATGTTTTGAAATACATATACACTGTGGAATGGATAAATGAAGCTAATTAACATATGCATTACCTCAGTACATATAATTTTTTGTGGTGATAACACTTAAAAACTACTCTCAGTGATTTTGGACATTTTCTTTCCTTTGGAAATATTTAAAAACCACTGCATCCTTCTCAGAAAGCCACATAGAATTACCTATGTACCACTCATTTCTTTCTTTATGGTTTCTCTTCTCTACTACTAGAGTGGAAGATTCTTACAGATGTCTGCCTGGGTCTTCTTTGTTCTCAGCATAGAGCAGATAAACGCCTAGTAAGTAAGTAGGTTTTAGCTAAGGTTCCCCAGATGCAGAAACTGAGTCAAGAGTTCAAGGGCAAGTTGTTTATTTAGGAGGTGACACCAGGAAACATGTGTAGTAGGGCAGAGAAGGGAGACAGAGAAGGGAAGGCAGCTGGGGATGGGTGTGTTACAAAGCAAGTTACCACTGCAGGCAACTGGAACTCAAACCTGATGGGCACCTCTGGGAAGCAGCACAGGACACTGCCAAGAGGCGGGGGAGGTGGCCTATTTGTCTATCACTCTGCCGAGAGGTGAGTGAGGTAGCCGGTTTGTCCACCAATTCCCATGAGGTTAAGAGATGCTCCAGGGAAGGTGGATTCATCCCTTGGTACTCCAGCCTGCTATGATCAGGGCAAGGCAGCCTTCAACAGCTCTGGAGAAAGCCCTCAGGCCAAGAGCTGCTATAGATAGTGACAGATGGACACCAACAAGAGCCTGTTGAAATGGCAAGGCTGGAGGGATATGATCAGAGCTTCTGCTATAAACTATTGGCTGAATAATTGAATACAAATTTTTTCAATAGCTCTTTATAGCCTGAAGAACAAAATCTGAACTTCTGAGCTGTCACACAAAACCACTGTGACCCAGCTGTCTGTCCTGATGCTACATCAGGGGCAATAAACTCAGACATCAACAGAGCTGGGCAGAAAAGTCAAAAGGCAAAGCATATCAGAGATGAGAAAGACATAGTCCTCTTAGACTTCTTTAATTCCTCCCCTTCCCCTTTCTTTGAGACAGCATGTTGCTCAAACTGTTGCCTAGGCTGGAGTGCAGCGGCATAATCATAGCTCACTGCAGCCTCCACCTCCTGGGTTCAAGGGATCCTCCTGGCTCATCCTCCCCAATAGTTGGAACTATAGGCGCATGCCACCACACTTGGCTAATTTGACTTATTTGTTGTAGAGACCACTGCCAGTGTGCGACACTCTGGGAGTAGAGCCATCTTCTTAAAATGCAAATCAGTTCAAAACTTTTTTTTTTTTTT
>CAUYRH010078634.1:0-33417 GCA_963574655.1 Perodicticus potto
AAATGTCTTCATATAATAACTGAGAAAATGCCAGGAAGGCTATGTTAATCAGTTTGATGAAAATAGTTAAAATTGTATATGAAACCAGCACATTGTACCCCTTGATTGCACTATTGTACACAGCTATGATTTAATAATAAAAACAATAAAATTTAAAAAAATGAAAAAGAAAAAGAATGCTATGACAAAAAATAAAAATAAAATAATATAAAATTACAGTTACCTTTAAAAATTATTTTTATTTCTCAATTGAAGAAGTTTATTATAAAAAATATTACTATCTTAAGTCAAAATCAATTCATCCAAATTCCTTCAATGTTTTGGGATTTTAATTTTTTCAGTTTTAAATATTTTATATTTTTGTGCTTTAGCAAAATCACTAGTTACCTGTATAGTAGCATTTAGTGATTTCATAAAATTAGCATGCTTCGTCAAACAGTATATCTCTGACAGTCTCTTCAGCAACTTCCTTAACTCTGTATAATTATTTATTTGTTCAAAAGCAAACAGGTTGAGAGAACTTACATTAACTCAATGAAGAAAAAGCTATTCTAAAAGCATTATTCCTAGGGAATATATGCTATCTATGTATATGAAAATCATCAATCCTGTAATTATTTGCTATTTTGTTTTTTCTATAATATTATAGTAGTTGTTCTGTGTACTAAAATACACATAGCTTCATTATTAGAGTAAGATTATTAGACAACTTAATAAAACATTGAAGAAATGTATTAAAATGCCTTTTATCACTCACCATTATGTTTACAAGTGTTGTCATATATCTACATCTATCTAAGGCTGATGTTTTATTAACTGTATTTACACTTCTCTTTCTCTCTATTCTGTTCTGTGGATTTGAGTTTCTATCTGATGTCATCTCCCTTTAGCCTAAAGACCATTTTTAAGGTATTTTAATGGGGCAGTTTTACTGATAACACATTTTCTCAGCATTTGCTTATCCTATTATGCTCATTTTTGAAGAGCATTTTCATTTTATAGGGAATTATTTGTTTAAAGAAATGATGATACTTTCAGAATTTCTTAGGTGTTATTTCACTAGTTTCTGGCTTCTGTCGTTTCTAATCAAGAATCAGATATCTTTTGCATTACACCTAAGTAATTTGTTATTCTCTAGTTGGGTCTAAAATTTGTTTTTTATATTTGATTTTTGTCAATATGCCAATGAAGTTTTTAGGTATGGTGTTATTTACATAAATTTTGGACTGTTTTGATCTACATTAATCATATGCTGTATGTAGATGGTCTAAGCATTTCACTAAGTTTTTGAAATCCTAATCGTTAATCATTTGGCTATTTCTCTCTTTTACTGGGATATTAACTTCATATATAATATGCCTTTACATTTTTTCTAACCAGTTTCTATCTGCTTAGTTAATCTAGTTTTAATGTTTTCTTTCATTTTTTCCACTCTGTGTTCTCCAGTGTAAATTATTTACCTTACTATCCCTTCAAGGTCATGACTATTCTTTGTACTATCATCACTTTGGGTTGATGTGTACTCGATGAAATGTTTACATCAGATATACATTTAGGTCTATAATTTACATTTGGCCTTTATTTCTCTGCTATGATTTTCCAAATGTTAACATTAGGTCAAACTTTTTCTTTAAGATCATAAATATACTCGAAGTAAATGTTTTAATGATCTCATCTGTTTTTTCTAACATATGGATCTTATTAAGGTTGTTTACACTCGCATTAAAAAAATTGCACCACATTATCTCACTTCAGTGAATGTTTAGTATTTTTTAAAAATGTATGTTGCACAATAAGGATGGTGTATTGCCAGAAGTCTAAATTAATGGTCTTCCATTAAATGTTGATGAGTTCTTATATCTTAGACAAGAAACTTACTGACAGACTTTTTCAATCACTGCAGACTCATTTACTTCAAACAAAATTTTGGTAGAAAGATAGTTGTATAGAGGAATCCTACAAAGCAGTGACCTTGAGCTAGTCTCCTTTTTAAGATAATTTTTCTGCATGTCTTATGACTTCCCAGCTCTTCTTTTCTTTAATCAAAAACTATAGGTGATGATCATCAGACTCATGTCTCAGTAAAGGATGCTGATCATTTGCTACAATATTTCATATATTTTAACTAATTTTTCTGCTATTTTTATTAAATGAGTAATGAGAAATTGGTGCAAATTATGTTTTAAAGATATATGTTTATGAAATTACGATAACAAAGGCAGAATTTTCACTCTAAGTGGATATTTATGCATTAAACAAAGTTAACATGTATAAATTTAAAAACTTTACTGTATGATTTGTTACCTTTTACCTTGATAGTGTTTTTAAAAATTGCTTGTTCAGAAATATAGTATTTCTTTTATGGTTTCTTTTATTAGAAATAAAGAAGAAATATGACCATGTATTTAAATATGATATTGTTTCTTTCACAAATATTTCCCATCAAAGAATATTATTACAGAACATAGTAAAATCAGTGGACAGCTCCTGCAAATATAAGAAAATTAGAATTATTATATTATATGGTGGTATACGGAATAAACTTTCCTTAGGGTTACAAAGATGTATTAGCATCCTACCATGATTGCCTGGTTCAGTGAGAAACAATGAATGGTCCAAAGCACTACACTGAGTTTTATATTCTTTTTGATCTATAGCAGAATTTTGTTCATGTTTCAAAAGTTAGTACATTTCAATTTAGTGTTTGGAGGACCTTATTCTAAAAAGCAAGAGTTTATACAATATATAATATTCTCATGTCCTCCAAAAAATGCAAGAAAAATATACATGCACACATACAAACATATGTATCATAAATAGCCAAAATAATATGTGTATGTGTGTATACATATTTTCACACATACATGTATACACACATCATTTACATTTATAAAGCATAGTTAAAAATACATGTGATGGAGGTTATTGCCACATGATAATAGCATCAAAGAAGCAAAAAGTAAAACAGTAATAATGTCTGATGAAACAGCTTATAGAGTAATCAGATGATTTGGGAGAGGACTAGAAGTCCAAAGGAAATTTTTAGTGGTAAATACTAATATTTCATACAAACTTTGGCAAGTAGCTTTCACAGATAGATGACAAAACATTTCAAAGCTTAAAAACATACAGGGTGAAAATAGTGCCCCAGAAACTGGAAATAATTTTTTAAGAGTAGGGTTTAAATTGGCACGAAGGATGAGTTGAGCGATGTAGGCAGAGTCCAGGTCCTGGAGACCGACAGAGCAGAGCAGAGCCTTTAAATGGACTGCTGTTGAGGGTAAAAATGCTGAGGGTGGGTCTTGTTTGTTAAGCAAAAGATTATTTAGAGTAAGTAAATTTACAGTGAATAAAACAATAATCTTTACAGTTATGCTACAGCTGCATAAATAGGAATGGGCCAAATTTGATGTATATTTCAAGAAGATAGAAAACTCAATGCTTTCTACTAAATTTTAATAAAAGCTCATAAACCAACCTTTGGTCTGTTAGAAAAAAATAAATGAAAGAAAGAAAAAAGAAAAAAAGAAAGAAAAAATCATTAAGTGTTTGAAGAGTTCTTTGTGTTAGAAAGCAAAACAAGTAATATAAATTATTTTTCTTTCAAATTTTTCAAAGAAAAAGGTCTCAATTCTCTGACACAGATTGTAAATATTTTTTCCCCAGGACATATTAACGTAACACTTAATTAAAAAGAATATTTATATTTGTAATAGCCTGCTGCAAAAAAAAAAAAAAAAAAATTAAAATCTATTTTTTTCATATGCATTACAAATGCAAGTTAAATATAAATTTATTGCTAGCAATGCATTTTCAGATGTTTACACAAATGAGAATTGAAAAGCTTACCTGGGTCCCAAAATATTCCAAGACATAAATCCGTTGGTTACTATAAGATTGAAAAGCAGTGAAAATATTTTATAAAATAAAGATTTCTTAGCAGGTAAGTGTTTTCTTTCTTCTACTGATATTTATTGCCTTCTGAAATGTTCTTGAGAGGGATATACAAACCTGTAACAAAAAGGTCAAAGAAATTCTATAAAATTTAATCTGTTTCAGATTAGGGTATTCACTAGTGATTTTGAGAAGGGACACTAAGACAGGGAATTAAAGGGGTTGGAGGAAAACCTGGCTTGCTGATCCGGGAAGTCTGGAGGGCCCATAAGGACATGGACATGCAGTAACCTAGGTAACCACTGACCAATAGAAGGACAATCAATGACCAATAGGAAAGGGCAATACTGCCTGGAGGCTCAGAGAATTTAATAAAAGACTTGTAGCCAATTTCAAATGGAGCATTTTTTTTTTTACAAGTGAACAGTTTATGAAGAATTAAACAAAGGTATGATGTGATACAGTACAAGCAAGACACTCAAGATAGGTATAATAGTACTACTCACACAAAAGCTTAAATTTCACCTTAAAAAAAATCACAAGACAAAAGTGAAAGCAATTCCACTGTTATAAAATAAGAAAAAAGAACAAGCTCGGCACCTATAGCTCAAGCGGCTAGGGCGCCAGCCACATACACCAGAGCTAGCAGGTTCCAATGCAGCCCAGGCCTGCCAAACAACGACAAATACAATAATAATTAAAAAAACAGCCAAGCATTATTTGGGCACCTGTAGTCCCAGTTATTTGTGAGGCTGAGGCAAGAGAATCGCTTAAGCCTAAGAGTTTGAGGTTGCTGTGACCTGTGACGCCATGGCACTCTACTAAGGATGACAGCTTGAGACTTTTCTCAAAACAAAAAAATGAAAACAAAAACAAAAATATATTGACAACACAAAAACCAAACACAGCATGATTCTGTTGCCTCCCTGTGTTTTTATGTGTTTTCTATTATTATGCTCAAATAGTGCATACTTTGCAAGACCATATGATCATTCTTCAGCACAGTGTTTTGCAGTAATACATAATTAACTACATATTTTTGAGATCCCCAAGGTTTATTTGGTTTACCAAAGCCTTGTTAGAGCTAGAATTAAACCCATTTGGGAGAGTCAAAAAGAGAGGTGTGCACAGCAAACAACTCCTAAAAAAAAGTCCAGCTTTGGAGGTTAGCTTTTGCTTTGAAGCACAGATCATCCAAAGTCAGAGAAATTGAAGTAATGTGGTGGTGACCTAGCAGACTGGTGCTCTGAGCCTTCGTGGGAGCATTAGCACATTTTGAGGCTGCTCACTCTGAAGTGTAAAGGCCTCTGAAATGAAAGCCAGGACATTTGCATATAGAGTGAAGATTCCATTGTCTAAGTGAAAGCCACTCTTGCTTTCCCTTCAACCCTCAGGATAATCAGTCCAGCCAACTGTTTACTCTCCATTATGTGAGTCTTGGCTAGGGAATGGCTGTTGCAAAGAGCTTTTCTTTCAGCTTACACTCTGGGGAACCGTGGGAGTTCACCAACTTGACAGTTAGACAAGCCTGCCTTCTCTTTCCAAGAAACACGAAAGTGACCCATGGGCTGTTGAGAAACTTATGGCACTGAGCCAGGGTATATAGCCTAAACCCCAACTTATCAAGTGTAATTCTCAAGTAGGGGGAAGGTAAAGCTAAATGGATAATACTGGGAAAGAGAATAAAGTCAAAACTGTAGTGTGTGAGTGTGCTGTCTATGTTAGATTTATTCCTTTGTAGACTAATGGGGCCTCATAGATTATTTCAAATAGAACTCCTCCCTAGACGTACCAGTTTGTTATTGAAATCTATTTCTTGAAGTGTTGGGAGTGGGAGGATCTGTACTTTTAAAAGCTAAAGGTAAGCATGTTTAGAAAATATCAAAGCATATATGATTTCCATAACCTAAAATATTACCTTTAATATATATCAATGCTGTTATAGAAAATAGGACCTCTGGTTAACTCAGCTGGCTATAACATGGATTTAGACACATTGGGATAAATTTTATCATTCAAAATGTAACAACTAAATATAGGAAAGCTGCTCATGTGGCACCCATGTGACTTCCCCTATACCAAAAATATGGGATTTATGTAATGTTTCTTTTTTTTTTAGATTTCACTTTGATATGAAATCAAAAAAAAGTGTTTGGTCCAATTGCATAGCACAATATAATCACAATAAGTCCAAGGTAATTAGTAATAATGGTGAGTGATAATATCACATAGCCCTAAAGTATTTTTTGTGTTCACATTTGAACATGTCTTCTATTCCTATATTCCAAATGGAGTTCTTACAATCTAAAGAAGAGTTTAACAGTGTAACAATTTGAAAACTGTAAATCTAAATATAAATATGTTATGCATTATGCCCTAAAACTTCACCCTCAAAAACTGATATGGAGGCATGAACTAGTAAATATGTTAGATATTAAGAGTTAAGAACAAATTATTTGATAGGTAGGCAAAAAAATTAAGCATTTATATGTTGAGAAAATTCTGTCCCCAGACTTTGCCACAGTGACATTCATTGTAAGAAATCAGGGTACCAACACCTGCTAGCATCTCAGTAAGAATTATTTTAGTCTATGATGCCACACTAGGGTGCTATTATACCATACTAGGTGGTTTTTAAGCACCAGAAATTTATTCCTCAATATTTTGGAGGCTAGAAATTCCTGAGTCTGGTGAGGGCCTTCCTCTTTCTTCATAGATGATTCCTTCTTGCTAATTCCTCACACGGCAGAAGGAGTATCTTTTATGAGGGCACTAATCCCACTCACAAGGGTTCCTCCCTCATGACCCAATCACCTCCCAAAGGCCGTACCTTCTAATACTACCACACTGAGAATATCAATTTAGAGGGGATAAAAGCCATTAGTTTATGGCAGAAATAGATGCTAGAATTGCAGCTAATCAATTTCTTAATCTAGCATAAAGATAAAGGAACCATTTCCATTGAAACTACACAGCTATATGAGATCTGACAATTAAGTTTGTGAACTCATTCTAAAAAAAAATACTACATACCTCATTGCTGAATATTGCTATAGTCACCTTGGAAGTACTCCCCATGGGAAGCTATGCACTTATCCATCCTTCTAAGCAATTTTGGAACTCTTTTTCCTTTTCTGGTATGGCCAAGTAAAGCTGTTTCCATGTTACCCTTGATGTCCTAAGTGTCATCGAATGTTTTTCTTTCAATATTTCCTTTTTCTTTGGGAGAAGAAAAGTCACTGCGGGCCAGATCGGGAAGGTAATTAGGGAGGGTATTCCAATACAGGCATAGTATCATCCCCATAAATGTGGATGACCCTGTCCCTGATTTCACTTCCACTCTTGTCAAATTTAATAAGAAATTTACAAATGTTCATTTGTTGCTCTAATTCAAGCTCTGAGATTCTCAAACAATACATAAAAACACATAAGAACAACAATGAATGCCACTGAGGAACATGCTCTGTTAACATGAATGCAACCGTGAGACACTGATATGCTAAGGTTATGAAACCTTACCAAGTTCTTTGTCAGAGTCCCACCCTGGGAATAGGGTCTGATAAGACCTGTGGGAACTGGCCGCAACTAACTGAAGAGATATAGAGTTAGAAACGATGGTAAAGAAAGAGACATGAAACTTAGAGTAGAATTAAAAGTGAGATCTCAGAGGTCCATTGCCCATTTGTGGGCTTCTGGGAATGGCACTGAGTGTTTGCTTCACTCTGCTTTTAATGAAGTCTATTTGCCCAGAGGGTAAGGTAAGGAAGGGAACAAAGACACCAGCAGTTTCTCTGATTGAGCATATCAGCTCCTATTGTTATTATTATTAACCTTAAGGGTAGCATTGAGAAATCTGAAATCTGAGCCTTGTATTGGGAGAGCCCCTGCTTGAGATCACACACACAGATTTCTAGGGAGAAAAATCTGCTAGTTCCCTGTGGAGTAAAATGCCACTGCCATTAATCCCCTCTGAGGAATAGGTGGGAGGGAGGAATTTTCCTCTCATCACCACCACAGAGGATCTTCCTCTGCCATAGAGATATAAGCTCTTCTGCCCATATCTCAGGGCTTGAGCTACACCCTTGATCTTTGCCCCAGGCAAATGCAAATCTCCACAGTGAGTATCTGCTTTGCCTGTTTACTAGGCAGGAGACAACCCAGTATCTTTCTAGCTCGTTTCATAGCCTCTTCTATGACCACTTTTCCTTAGAGTGCTCACAAACCCAGCAGGGGTGTTTGTAAGCAGTATCTCTAACACACTAGAATTTCAGAAAAGGCAAGAAGCTTGCTAGCAATGGCTAGCTTAAATGTAAACTAGCTGACTTTGCTTTGTTCTGACTCACTCAGCTTACTTTCTAATTTTCCTCTTTTTCTGGGGGTGCTTTCCTTTGTCAAGAATGGGGTCTTCAGTCCCCATTCTCCAGCATTGTTTATACAGTGCACGATGGCAGGTTTGCAAACTTAATTGTCCTTGCATATATTTATACACCAAATATTGGTGTAATACAACAAATAATGTAGTGATAGCCTCCAAAAGAAAGTAAAAGAGATAAGAAACAAGCTAGTATTGAAAAAACATTAATTCACTACTCTCATTTTATTATATTTGAGTAAGCAATAGATACCGATATAGAAATAAATTCACACCAAACGTGTACAATGTACACTTTCTTGGTGAAGGGCATACTATAATTTTGACTTAAAATGTACAAAAGCAATGTAACCAATATGTATGCACCCCTGTAATATTCTGAAATTTAAAAAAAGATGTTGAAGACATTTCATGAATAATTTTCTGTGTATATACCCATCTCTCTATCTAGTTATATATCTCACAAACTTTGCAGAGAGAACAGAAAACTGAAAACCGTCTCTATAGTAAAAATGAAGACATATATTGCCTTTAAAACATTCACAAAATCAAACTATAAAAATAATCAACCAGTTCAAACTTGAAAAAAAAAATATACATTCAATTAAAAATATACAGAGATATCCTGAAAGTGTCTAACTATGCATGTTTCTTATTTTTCCTGTTACATAGCTGGATATTATTCCAGACAGCTGTGCCATATACAACTCTTACAAAGCTTGGAGTACACTGCAACCTCCCTTTTCTTGATAACTCTCTGCCTCTCTTCCCAAACTCTCCCCTGCTCTCTAGTCCTCACTCAGCACATCAGCTGTATTTTTCTTCAGCTCTTATGCCATATGTTGAGAGCAGGCTCTGAGGCGGCAGGGCCCCCAAAGCCTGGAGAACATTCAGGGAATGAACCCCCAACTGCTTCTCCTCCTTTCCCAAAACAACCATATTCCTTTTTTCACACTCCCTTTTCCAGTAGTCACATAGCTCTTTCTTTGTCCAGTTAATTTTTAAGAACTATGCAGAGATCCTTGTGATCTTTCCCTTTTCACTTCTTACCATATGTTAATGAACTTGACTGGAAACCATTATCAGGATGATTTGTCTTTATAAAAGTCATTTACATTTTCTAATCATACTGTAAGATCAAAGATATGTCTTTTGTCTATTGTCTATGCTACTTCCCCGTGAACAACACTGTCTAGATACTATAAAAGAAAGCTGATTTTGCGCTTCGGTGATGGCTGCGGTCATCAGCTCAGTCAGACCTCTCCTGATCCGATCTTTTGTCTCTGTATCTTCCCTGGTGCTGTGTTTTCCTCAATCCCCACCACTCCACTCTGGTTCATTCCCCTTCCTTTTGGAATGGCCTACCCCAGATAACTGTGTAACTTCCTTCTACTTTTCATTAAAATTTTTACCCAAATAATTTTAGTGAGGTTTTCCTTGCCTTTCACACCTTAATAATTATTACCCTCCTCTTCGTTACTTTTCTCTTCAGCATTTGACTTTTTCTAGCATATGTACATGTGAATATACTTGCATTATAAATCTCACTTATTTTCTATGTCCTTCACCATGACATAAAGTAAGGATTATTGTCTGCTTTATTCACATTTGTCTCGGGTTCCCCAAACGGTGACTAGAACGTAATCCATGTTCAATGAGTATTTGTCAAATAAAATTCCCTTTTTTCCCCCAAGGCAATAGGTTTTTTTAGTTCCAATTAATAAAAATACAAGAGCACAGCTCCATTTTTATTTACTTTTCATCAGTTTTAATCCTGGAGGGGTACAGCATAACATGGATTCTGTGTCCAATGGCCTTAGCAGGAAAGTTGCTTCAGAATCTGACATGAACCATGCCACTGTTTCTGTGAGCCTGAGTTACCTTTCCCCAGATACCCTGGTTTTGTTTGGTTTGCCACCAGGAGTCACTGTGTTGTTCTTTGCTTTGTATACATAAGCACATCTCTTGCCCAAACAGAATTCAATTTCATCTTGGGCATAAACACCGTTAATTTTAAGAAAGCTGTGTACTCTCTTTGGCTTGGGAGACCCTGCATATAGCCAGCAAAAATGGCTTTGGACCACAGCCTTGCAGATATACTGACCTTTTAGAAGTCCTATTCCCAGCAGACCTTCATCAGCCCCAAAACGGTGGAAAGAGAGCTGGCAAATAAATTTCTCAAAGAATAGCCACTTAGAAGAAATAATAATTGAAGATTAAATTCATTATATGTCAGGTAACATTCTGAAGTTTCCTTTTTTTTAATATTGGGCAATTCATTCCATCTGGAATTTGTTTTAGTGTTAAATACCAAAAAAAAAAAGATGTATGATGATTTCTTTTCCCTTCGAAAATCTTGCCTAATTTCTCTATCACCATTTACTAGTTCACAAGTTGACTTATTTGCTTCTTTTACATAAAATACCATTCATATATACGTAATCATAGACATTTATATATTTATATTTATATCTCCATCTCTACTCTCCCACTACTCCCTCCACTGGAGTCAACTTAGGAAGGTTTTGGGTTTTTTCGTTTATTTGATTTTCTTTTCTTTTTTAGATGGTGCTTCTTCAAGTATACCAACTTCACAGTTTTTGTTTTTTTTTTTTCATTTACTTTAGCTTTATAATATTTTTAATATTTGTTTTCCTTTGGTTAGTTTTTCATTTATAAAAACTTTTTGAGTCTTCTAAACTGTTCATTTTTCAGTATAAAATATCAAGTCATTTATTAAGTTTTGGAAATAATTCAATTTTTTTTTGATGTGGAATTGTCATAAAACCAAAAGTGAGATTGAGTAGTTGATGACTTTTCTAATATCAATTTTTTCAATATTGAAACAAAAGATGTATTTCTGTTTATTTGAATCTTCTTTCATATCTCAGAAATATATCTGTGCTTTTATTATAGGCTCTACGCATGTCTTACTAAATTTATTACCTATTTTAAGGACTTGTTAACTTTCAGTGTCTTACTTTCAAAAGTATTTTTTACCTATTCATTTTGACATTAACATTTTTAAATACTTGGTCTTATATCAAAATTATCAGTGATGGCTTAATTCATTTTGCTACTTTATAGTTGTCATTATTCAAATTTCTCTTTCTTGGTTTATTGCAATGGCCAAAAGTTTTAGAAAAACAATATTTAAAGTGGTAAGGATGTTACTCCTGTTGTTTCTGAAGTAAAAGGAAATGTTTATGTTTCCATATAGTTTGAGAAATACTTTTATATCATATAAAATTATTATAATCCTGATTCTAACTAGCAATTTTTTAACATTTAAACTAGGATGTAAATTTAATCCATTAATTTTTCTATACACTACTGACATGGCATACGGTTTTCTTAATTGACTAACTGGTATAATATTATATTTTATAATATTAAGTCATTGCATTCTTGCATAAACCTATTTGGAGATAATAATTTTTAATAAACCATTAATTGTAATTACTTATCTAAATACATATTAATTCATATTTTTTAATCAATATTTATTTATTAATTTTTATTTGGAGTTTTAGATACAGGATGGCCATGAAGTTTATGTGCAATTTTAAATTGAACACTATTTGAAATTTCACATGAACTTTATGATCACCCTGTATAAGTTCATAAGTAAAATATCTATATATTATTTTTATGTGGGCTTCTAGTATAAAAGTTATTCTAGTTTCATATTGTAAAGAATCTTTTAATTTTAAATATAATAGACTGTTGTCCATACATTTAACTCTTGAGAACAAAGTCAGCACATAAAGTGACATCACTCATCTGTCACTGAACACCACTCAGTATCAGCTATTTCTCAAAAATACTGTGTTAGTATTTTATTGCTAAATTTAAATTTTATGATAACTAGTTTTGTGTGTATTCCATATTTAATTACAATTCCTTCAGAGCTCAATCTAAGTCCTTCAACATTTATAGTGCTTTAGGGAAATTGCTTTATATTTTAATTAATACCCATAACCAGTGATTCTCCCTAATAAATAATGCTTATAATTATGAAAAGAATGCCAAAAAAGCCAGTATTCCTAAACTAGATTTTGGGCCTCAGGCTAAATGGTGACAAATATAAATAAAGTTGGGGGGCATATTACTTATCTTGCTTAATTAAAAAATCTATGTCTGTGTAATGAAAATTCTAGTCTTCACCTCCATTTTTATACTGTTTATTAAAAAGTCGTATTTAGTGATTTATTTACACACTGACTAATGTTTGGCAAGAAATGACTATGGTAGGGGAAAGCATGACAAATTATACAGGGTCAAGCAAACTGTTGTTTATACCCCAAACATGCATTTTTAGTTATTATGCTGGGGCCCCACCAAATGGGATGTTTTGGTCAGTAATTTTGGAGAAAGTGAATTTTTGTGTGTGTCAACAAGTACAACAAAAGGGGCTCCTACAAAGTACAGAAAAGAAGAATCTTCACTTGAATATTTCAGGAGAAAAAATTAGAAATATCTCTTTAGTAGAATATATTAATGCTTTTAATATATCCTCAGATTTTTATATCTAAAGAAGTATTTTTACTTTTTATTTCTTTCCATTAAAGCACTTGAACTTGTAAGTGATAGACTGTTTCAGGACAGATTAAAGAAAGAATGTTCTTTTTCTTGTGAAGTAATTTAGTAATATATTAGTACATGGGCTTTCCATTCTTTTATAATTAATGGCTTCAAACAATAGTGGCTTAAGACAATGGCAATTTCATTTGTCTATAATTTTCTGATGAGAATTTTGGGCTGAGCTCAGCTGTGTATTTCTTCTGTTGGTCTCATTAAAGTTCACATCTGTGGCCATAGTCATTTGGTGGTGCAGCTAGGACTGAATGGTGTAAGGTGTCACATTCTCATGCCTGGCAGTTGGTCATGCTTGACAGGTGGGCTATAGTAATCTCAAGAGGTGAACTTGAACTGCTTCACATGATAGCTTCAGTGTTCCCCTACCCAGAGAGCTACAATGTGTCTTGCGGTCTAGAAATCACAAGGTAATTTCTCTTACATTTTATTGGTCATAGAAAGGCCAACCCAGATGTAAAGCAAGGTGCAGATTCTTCCTCTTGGTAGTAAGAGCAGCCAAGTTGCGAGGCTATAAATACAGGAATAGGAAGTATTATTACAGAGCTCTCTGAACAATTTGCTATACTGTTGTGAGAGAATGTTCTCAAAAATATGTAAAGTTTTAATAATAAAAGGAATTATCATGTGACTGAGATGTCAAGTATATTTATTATGTCACACAATCAATTAAATAAACTTAAAAAATTAACTTTGGTGATTTAATTTTTTCCCTTAGATTAAGAACATCACCTAGATCCTTTTCAAACAGTTTCATTTGTGCATATGTGAAAGTGGTATGTGTGCATGTGTGTGTGTGGGGTGGGGAGGAGGGGGTTTGTGATCTGGTTTAATACTTGCCCTGAAATAAACAACCTGGAGATTTTTTTTGTCAGTTTAAAAATCAAGACCATACAAGTTGAAAGTGGAAGGGGAAGTAATTTGCCTTCATGAGATTAACATCAGCAAGTGTTTTTATTTATTCACCTGACAGTAATGAGTAAATTGCCTAAGCAGTCTTTCTATAAGCAGTTGTTTTTCTTGTTGATACCATTTCACTTCAATGAAGAATTATATAGAAACGAGATGTGCTGCTCTTTTACAATTATATTATATATTGATCCCACACCACCTGAGTAGAAAGCAACTCCTTAAAATTAGTTAAAATGTCAAGTGGTGAAAGCTAATTGCTTAGTCTATTTTGACCATTTAAAATTCCCTCTCTCTCTCTCTTTATATATGTGTGTGTGTGTATATATATATATATATAAAATATATATATACATATGTATACTATGTATATACA
The DNA here is from genome assembly GCA_963574655.1 of Perodicticus potto. NCBI lineage: Eukaryota > Metazoa > Chordata > Mammalia > Primates > Lorisidae > Perodicticus > Perodicticus potto. The sequence goes on from CAUYRH010078634.1 coordinate 14,148, forward strand.
TACATATACATAGTATGTACATACTATATATATAATGTACATACTATACATAATGTACATATATAATGTACATACTATTTATATATATAATATATATAAATATATATTATATTTTTATATATAATATATAAATATATATTATATATATTTATATATAAATTATATATAAAAATATAAAGAAAATAAAGTAAAAATAAAGTAAAAAAATTTTACTTTTATATATATATTACATATATATATATACACACACATATATATAAGTAAAATTTCCTTTTAGAATACTCAAGAATAGAAAGTAAGCCCGACCCATGGAAAAGTGAGGGGCTTACTACACAAGACCTGAAACCTTGCTTGGGATTAATATATAGTAGCTTTCATGTAAAAAGAGTGATCATAATTGTTAAGCTAGTTGTTAAATTTTTTTTCATATATAGACCTAATATACAGTTGATTTTTGAACAAGGAGGGTTTGGACTGCCAGTGTCCACGTACACACAGATTTTTTTAACAAATGTGATGAAAGATGCAGTATTCAAGGATGCAAAACCCACTCTTAAGGAAGGCCTACATTTGGTGTACGAAGGTTTTCAGGGCTCACTGAGAGACTCCAGTATGTGCGGATTTTGGTATCCACAGGAAGTTCTGGAAATAATTCCCGGCATATACTGAGGGATGACTGTTTAATCTACTTTTTACCTAATCCTTTCTCTTCTGATATTCAGTAAAATTAAGAATATCTTGTACAAAGCCACTTAATTGGTAATAGAAGGCACTTCAATCCCAGATTCTCTAACTACCTAACTACCAGAGCAGTTTCTTCTTTTCTTTTTCTCAATTATTTAGAAGTTGCATTGAATGATTAACTATTTACCAGATTACACAATAGTCCAGTTGTTCCTTCTCCATCTAGACCAGTGGTTCTCAATCTTCCTAATGCCGTGACCCTTTAATACGTTCCTTATGTTGTAGTGACCCCCCACCATAAAATTATTTTCGTTGCTACTTCATAACTGTAATTTTGCTACTGTTATGAATCGTAATGTAAATATCTAATATGCAGGATGTATTTTCATTATTACAAAGGGGTCGTGACCCACAGGTTGAGAACCACTGATCTAGACATTTGGCCAATCCAATCCTCCCCACTTTCATTGTTGCTTGATGTGGATATAACAGACATTAGGAGTATCAGTAGCAGTTTAAAGAACACTTTTTTTGATGACTTTTTAATGTTATAAAAAGTAATTTATTTTATAATATTAGCACAGTTAGCCCTTTGTTATTAAATACTTTTTATTAAAATGAAATGTTTCATTCAAGTCAATTGATTTTTGTAGCATTACTTGCTGCTGCTCATGTTTTAAAAATTCATTACTGAACTTTCAATAAACGTTAGCTACTCATAACTTTCATCTTAATATTAACTGGATACTCTATTAGATACTGGAAATATAATGGTAAAGAAAAAGGCCCAGTTTCAATCCTCCTGAAAGAGAAAGAGTAATCAAGAATCCAGAATTTGGCATATATGAAATTAAATTACACACTTTCAGTTTTTAGCTACCCACCTTCAAGTTAGTTTGTGTAATTTCATGATAAAGGGATACTTTTGCCTAGGTCTCAGATAGGTCTTTGGAGTTGAGACCGTAGCCTCCTAATTAAGTTGCCCTCATTCTCCTGGATAACATTCACTGGTTATCATATTCTAAGCTCCACTCAATATATTTACATTAGCTTTTTTAAATCATCACAGCAGTCCTGTGAAGCAAGATGTACTATCTTAATTTACAGATGAGCAAAGTGAAGCACAGAACACATCAATGACTTTCCCGAGACCTCAAAGAAGGTATTCTGAGAATCAGCCAAGCACACTCAGGAGAAGAGAAAGTAATGAAGTAGCTCTTCACCATCAGAGATACAGGCAGCACAGCCAACTGAACTGATTTACGGAACAACATGGGACAAAATTAAAATTTTTTTTATTATGGACAAGATAGCCCAAATTAGGAAATACCTCACATCTTGAAGGATAAAGTATGGTCTAGATATACAATGACAATTAGATAGTTCTTAAGAATAATTGAGTGGATCTTTTCCAGATCAAGTAGAATGATTTTGAAATATTTCTTCTTTTTCTATTGTCTATAAGATTTGGCATGATCTGTTTTTTTGAAACTCTCTTTTACTTTTATTTATATAATGTTAGTTGTCTATTTTTTGAGACTTTGGAAAAAAAATAAGAAGTTAACTGTTGACTTCATACTGAGTCTTAGAGTCAAAGCATTCTATAATAGACATACTCTTATTTGAGAAAAAAAAAGAATAATTGAGTGGATATATGTTTAATGACATGGAATAAAATCACATGACATAACTGAGAGATTTAAGAACAGAATCAAAAACAGCAAGAAAAGTGTTTGCACAACTGTGTAAAATTGCATACATTGTGCGTAGATGCAAAAAGAAATACCTCAAAATATGTTCATTTACAATGTTTACTTGAGATCTACTCTAAGCTTCACACTTTTATTGGTAACTTTGTATAATATGTGATCTTATCTTGAACATGATTATTATCAATTTTATAAAAATAAATCTCTATAATAAATACCAAAAAGTATAACGGAAAGTGAATTCTGAGTGTGGGTATCTATGTCCTGGTCCTAACTTTGCAGTTAGCTATTGATATGGCATTAGGTAAATTACTTTAATTCTCTCTTCCTCAGCTTTATCAAGTATAAGAATTAACAATAATCTTTGTATTAATATTTTCTGGCAGCTGCCATTCATTGATTCAGAAGGCAGCAGATTGCCCATGTGTTCAGAGTGGAGAAGGACCACCACCCCAGATTGTCTTAGAAAACTGGGAAAAGAACCAAATTTGCCTCAAAAGCAGTTCTTTTCTCCTCCTCCTCTTTCTCTTCCTCATTTTCTTCTTGCTATGTTGACTGTGAACCTTGGCTACAAATAAACAGAATTCAACCACTGTGGCCAAAAGACAGGAACTTAATTGTGGTCAGACCCCCACATCTGGTGTCCTCATGGGAGAGTGCAGAGATGAAGTCTAGGGAAGGCTGTGAGGGACTAGAAAGAACCACATAATCACACCTGGCATGCCCGCGCCCCAAGGACCAACTCTGGCCAGAAATCTTCAAGTTGTTTAGAAAATAAAATGTCCAAATGAAAAGGGGCTTCAGTGAGTTAGATCAACAAAGCTCTCCTTATCCAGAAATACATCAGATAAGTTGTTAGAGAATTATAACTAAATGTACTTTTCTTAAATGTTCTATGCAATTCAGAAGTGTTATCAAATTGCACCTTGAAAGAAGCCTCAGTCTTGATGTCATTATTCACAAATATTTCTAGTCATCATTTCTTAAATAAGTACAAGTTGTCAGGGACTATTCTAGGATGCAAAAATGAGTGAATTACGGCCCTTGGCATGAGAGCACACACACATACACTATTAAGAATAATGGAGTAGATATATGTTTAATGACATGGAATAAAATCTTATGACATAATTGAGAGATTTAAGAACAGAGTCAAAAACTGCAAGGAGAGTGTTAGCTTGATTGTGTAAAATTACATACATGTGTGTAGGTGCAGATGGAAATACCTCAAAATACATTCATTTACAATGTTAACTAGAGATCTACTCTAAGTAACAGAACAGGAAGTCATTGGAAGACACGTCCACACGCACACAGAGATATTGTAAAATAGACATAGATATGCAGATATCATGTGGTAAATGCCAAGATGGTGCAGTAGCCCTCAGGAGCACCTCCAGATCTCAAAGCCCAGCAAGAGCAGAACAAAAAAGTCTTTTGCTGTTTTTGAGCAGCACAAAAAAGTCTTTTGCTCTCCCCAAAACAAAGCAACCTTCCTCCAATGTATTAGGAAGATTTACAGATTCCTATAGGACAGATAATTTTCCCACACATTTACTAGAAAAAGTTTTATTGGCAATAATTAGATTCTGTTCAGTTTCAAAATGTCTAAACCTCAGATAATCCCTAAATTCTAGGTAAAGATTCATAGCTGAAGGTTGAAAACATCACTGATTCTCCACAAATATACATGCACAGTGAAACCTGCAAGAAAAATTCCATCTGGCCCCTGTGGTTTAGTGACATACGTCAGTTTCCTAGGACTTCCAAACAATTACCACAAACTGGGTAGCTTTAAGCACCAGAACGATCCACAGGCAATGTAGAAAATTCTGTGCCTTGTCTCTTCCAGCCGCTGTTGGCAGCAGGCATTCCTTGTCTCTGGACGCTTCATGCCAGTTCCTGCCTCTGTGGTCACACTGCCCCTTTCTGTTCTGGGTGTGTCTCTCCTCTACGGAGGGCAGACACTTGACACTGGATTCAGGGCCCATCAGCATATCCAGAATAACCTCCTCATTTCAAGATCTCAATTTAATTACATCTGTAAGACTCTTTTTCTACATAAGGTAACACTGACAAGTTCCAGGGGGTAGGACTTGATATCATTATTCAGTCTCCTATACCTCTTGTCTCAACCCTCTTTTAAACTTGAAATTGTCCTATGGTTTGTTCCTGAGCATCAGTAACAAATTTTGTATAGAATTTTAGAATCTTCCAGTGAAAAGAAAATATCTTCTTTGAAAAGATCAGGAGGGACTTTCCCTTTGGTACTGGAACAGAAATTCCTCAAATTGGGGATTCCTGGGTGGCTCTGATGAGTGGAATATGATTTGTTTCTACTAGATCTAGGATAGCAGACGAGTTTATTTTTCACTGTAGGCAGCAAATACATGAGATTATATCTCTAGTTCCTAAATGAATGTTTTGGTAAATATCCTAAAACTCAAGCTTATGCCCTTCCACACACTAGGTTCTATGACAGTAATGAGTTGTTGAGAAACATTTTTGTAGAAATCAAAGAGTTCAGTCTATACTCCTAAGCACATCTTCATAGGACTCTAACATAACCTTGTGTGATCATTACTCTGTTTACTTTTAACATTTTCGTTACATCTTTGTTATCTACTGACAAATTTCTCCCAAGTGTATGATAATCTAAACCCAAGCATAATTATAATTTTAGGAATGTAGTGACTGAGAAATATGATACATGGTTTCCCATTACCTTCTCTGGAAACTTAATTATGATTTAGCAACATCTCGTAATACGAGGTCACTGGCTATGCTTAGTCACCTATAGCATTTAAATTAGCTCAACCATTTCCAGAAGCAAGAAGATTAAATCACATCCAGGAGTTATTTTAATGTGGAATCAACAATTAAAGTCACAGCTGAATCTCGTTTAACTATTGTTTAAATCACCCAGTGGTAACAGTAATAGACTGTAGGGTCCCTGAGATTTTTAGCCACATTCTTTGCTTGAATAATCATTCACATTTTCTAAGATAAAATGACTATGCTTTATTTACACTTTCTGCAATAGAGATAATACTTGGATCTACCAGCAATGCTATAGCATTTGATTTACTATATTTTTTAGTATAATATATACTATCTCCAAAGCAATTTAGAAATGATATATCATAATAACATATTTAAGAAGCAGAATCATTATTTATTTTAACAAGAAGAGTAAACACAAACAGAAACGTTGGTACAGATGACCCGGATAAAATTATTACTGCAGAGGAACTGTGCATTTAGTTTTGAGCTTCTTGACAAAATGACACATCTTGGTTTGTAGTTAATAATATATAGTAGCTTCTGCTTTTTGTCAGATTTTCTTCTATTAGAAGACCCTGTCCTTCGGCCACATGTGATCTGGTTTTGGCTCTTCACCATATCCCAATCCTCTAATTACAATAATCTGGCCAAGAAATGGTCATGTGGCCCAAGCCAAGCATCCCTGACATTGCGATGTTGGCACTGGGAAGTGCCAGCACGCTCTATCCACTGAGTTGTTAAACTGGAGCTGCCAGGGACATAATCCACAGACACTGGGGAAACTTGTTTGCTTTAGGATGATGAGATATGAACAGGAAAAGATAAGCCATAAGTTTATTTTGCTTAAAGAGAGAAAAACTAAGAGGAAGAGAGAGAGAGAGAGAGTATTGAATCAGAGGCACTATATTTCAGTCCCTTGGAGATTGGTTCTTGCCTTGATGAAGCTGATTCAGTGAGATTCCTCAGTGTCCTCAGCTTACTTAAACCAATAAACTCCCTTTTGTGTTTAGCTTGAATTTGACAACTGTCACTTGCAAACAAACAAAAATCCCTAATTGGTGTTTCTATTGTCCTCATTTCTAAGAAAAGAATTACTCAGTTTCATCTGAGGAGGTATTTCCCTGCCTAGGACTGAATGCTAGGAGATATTGAGATATATTTCAAGGGTATTTTTATTAGGGACAAAATAAACTTCGAGGAAACACTGGGTGAGTTGTCCTACTACAGTTTTGCATTTAGAAAAGAAATTATTGGTTTAAATAAGAAATAATTTAGCTAAAATATCTTTCTATATTTCTTACAAAACTACAGTGGGATTGCTCCAGTGTTTCCTTAAAGTTTTTTTTTTTTTTTTGCTTTTTTAACCAATAAGGATCATCATCAAAGTGAAGAGATATCAGATTAAAAAATACCTATGTTGCTTCATGAGGCAGGTTAAAAAGTACAGTGACTGCTGGGTGTGGTGGTTCATGCCTGTAATCCTAGCACTCTGGGAGGCCCAGGCAGGTGCATTACCTGAGCTCAGGAGTTTGAGACCAGCCTGAACAAGAGCGAGGTCCCTTCTCTAAAAATAGCCATGTGTTGTGGCAGGTGCCTATCATCCCAGCTACTTGAAAGGCTGAGGCAAGAGAATTGCATGAGGCCAAGAGTTTGAAGTTGCTCTGAGCCATGATGTCACAGCACACTACTGAGGGCGACAAAGTGAGACTCTGTCTCAAAAAAAAAAGTCCATTGGGACCATAGACTTCTCATTAATCTCATTAGAACATTAAAAGAATATAAAATGATCTCCCAGGAATGCACTTAAATGTTTAGTTATGAGAAAGACTTCAGTTTATCCATCATGAATTCTTTTTAAACAAAGATAAAATTATTTCCTGAATGATTAAAGTAGATGTGTTTCTCTTTTTAAAATATCCCATGCCAAAGTCATTGGTCACAAATTTTTCATTAGTGAAATTGATATCTTGCTTTTTAAACACTGACGGCACCATGGACTTAGCTTTATTTTAGATCTATGTATCATTACATCTCTCTAGGACACTAAAAATGCTTCTTTGTGGTTTGCATTTGACCAGACAAATAAAGGTTTTATTCCTTCATTAGAAAATAGTCCTGTTGGCGGGGCATGGTATCTCATGCATGTAATCCTAGGACTTTAGGAGGCTGAGGTAGAAAGATTGCTTGAGGTCAGGAGTTCAAGACCAACCTGAACAAGAGGCAGATCCTGTCTCTTCTATAAATAGAAAAATTAGTCAAGCTTTCTGACTGGTACCTATAGTCCCAGCCACTTCAGAAGCTAAGGCAAGGGGATCTCTTGAGTCCAAGAGTTTGAAGTTGCATTGAGCTATGATGATGGCATAGCATTCTAACCAAAGTGACAGAGAAAGACTCTGTCTCAAGGAAAAAAAAAACAGAAAAGACAAGAAAGCAGTTATGTTACTAACAGTTTCTAATTATAGATTCAAAATAAATGAACCACATGGATATTAAATAATGGCATATATTTACTTTGGGTTTGTAACAGTATATTCAACTTTTCTACTACTGACCTATGTAGGTAATCATTGAACAATGTTATTTGTATGCAGGTTTTTCATTTAGGTAAAATATCTTGGTTCTTTAAACTCTCTATTTTAATTGATGCGTACTTGATAACATTTCACTTTTTCCTCATGCTGACATGCCTTGATATAATATTATGTAGGGTCATTTGTCATAAAGTTAGTAAGAAGTGGTTTATATCGCACAGAGCCCCTATCCAAGGCACAGATCAGCTACTAGTTTTAATTTGCCTGATCAAAAAGACAATAGTTCCTAAAAAGGCTTCTAATGACCTTAAGAAAAGGCATTTATGAACATTTCTCACTCCAGTGTATCACCATTCTAATGTTGCCCTTCATTGTTTTGGCTGACAACATTCTTCAGGAACTTTTAAACTCAAAGTTTTTTTAGTAAAACATTTTTTTACCTTGTGATATCTGAATTCTTTCTGACAATAATTAAATATGATTACAAAGCAGACAAATTTCTGAACTATTCCATGGGAGCACACAAGTGTGTGTATGTGTGTGTAACTCTTGATTACTATAGATGAGAATAATAAAAAAAAAGGATAGAAATAAGTTAAGCATAAACTTTGATACTGAGGAACTGAAAACAAAACAAGGCAACTAAGAATTGGAATAAATTACATGCAATAAGAATTTATATAAATTACATGCAACAACATAGCAGGAGTAATAGGATGTGGTAGAGAGATAAGAGAAGAAACCCATTAGGCAATTACCAAACAAGAAAATTAAGAAAATCATAGTGTCAGGCTATTGCAGATCAATTAAAGAATGGGAATTAAGCCAACACTGAAAAGGGAAGAATGGTACTATAATCTTCTTTTGAAAGTGATGGCAATGGGCCATTTATCCTGTTGGTTTTACGTTGGGCTGGTGCCCAGACTAGACAATTAATAAAATATTCTTGTCACGGTATTGGCAATTTTATCTTGCTCCTATTAACAAAGTGTCATTAACAACTACGTGCATAGATCTGATCTATGTACTAAGTTTAAGTGACATGAATACACAATCAAAAGAGGGAGGCAATTGTAAGAAATAAATCTGCATATGACAGAGACCTTTGGCCTTTTGGGGGGCATACATTTTGAGAGCAAATGCATGCCAACATGGATACTTCCATGGCAAAGATCATATTTACTCTAAAATATTCAGCTATCTGGGTATTTGAATCCTCAAAAAGATAGATTATTTAAAGAACTCCAAGCAACCAAACATTTAGAGGTCCATATACATCAGTCTTCACAAAAATAAAGCCAAAATAATGTAAGTAAACATCTTTCCTTTATCATTAATAACAAAATATATATTGTATTTGATCCTATCCCAGTAAGTTATTCCTAAATTAAAACCAATGTTTGAGAATCTCCCTACTTTGCTAAGAATTTTGAAGAGTAAGTAATCAAAATACATTACATTTTTAAATTACTAAGGAATTTTCCAGAACATCAACTATGGTTTCTCCATGATTTTTCTCTAATTTATTTTTTAATCTCCAAATAGGTGTTTTTTTTTTTTTTTTTCAATTCCCATTTATTTTTGGCTCTTGGGGCAATGTTATCTTTTTAACATGGAAAAAAAACCAGCAAGTTTAACACAAAATAGAAATCTGAAGTATAGGACAGGACAAAACAAAGATAAGGGGGAAAAAAAGGCAACAGCAAAAGGAAGAGATGAGATGTTACAAAAAACAGAGGGTGTCCCGTCCCCTCTCTGGGGAGTAAAATGACTCATTTAGGTGGCAGTACATACCTTCCCTCATAAGTCAGGGATATTACGATTTCGTGGGTAAGAAAAGGTGGGTATGGGCAGGGCATTTCTGGAAGATTAGGGACCAAGGTTGGTTTCTTTCACCTCCTGATCCCCTTCTCCTATCAGGGGAAAGGAAGGAATCCAATATATCAGTGAGGTGAAGTGTAAGAGGGAAGGATCCCATTTAGGGAAAATAATGCTCCCAAGGACAGAGCTTAGAAGGAGATTGAAAATGAAGATAATGCTGTTAATATCTCCCTTGTAGCTGAGAGATGGAATCTGCAAATAGCTGTAAGTTATCACTAAATATTCTGGATTTCCCTCTCCAAAACTATTCTAGGATGGAAAAATCTCACCCCTTTCTTGGAGTTACTTGTACTCTTACTTTCTACTCCCCACCCACCAACTACCTGGGCATAGGATGATGGTCATCACCTGTGTTTTAAGCATTCAGTTGGTTCTAAAATAAATGGCATTTGGATGAGACCCGGCTTCTTAGAGAATTATTTTACAAACAGAAGAAAATATTAACTGGGCAGATGGGAGGAATGGGCACCAGAAGGAAATACAGGGTTACCTAGGATGCAGAAATCTAGGTTTCCCAAAGTGGAAGGAGAGAAGAGACATTCAACAAATAAGTATTTATTGAGTGACTACATGTGCCAGGCACCTTTCTAGACACCCCCAAAGGGGGGGAAGATAAGAGGCAGCAAACACGAATTCTGAGGGAGAGGAAAGGGGTAGCTGAGGAAGGAGGCCAAGGTAATGAGAAGCTTGGGGTGACCAGGCTATGCCTGAGGCCTCCTCTTCAGCCTCTTCACCGAAATCCTCCTCCTCTTCCGCGGTGGCATCCTGGTCCTGCTGGTGCTCAGAGACGAGGCCGTTCACGTTGCTCTCAGCCTCGGGGAATTCCATCTTGTCCATGACCTCGCCTGTGTACCGACGGAGGAAGGCCTTCTGGCGGACATGGCAGCCAACATGGCAGTGAGATGTGCTTGGAGAGCCCCGGGATGGCTGTGCTGTTGCCAATGAAGGTGATTGTCATCTTGAGGCCAGGAGGCGGGATGTCGCAGACAGCTGTCTTGACGTTGTTGGGGATCCATTCGACGAAGTCGCTGCTGTTCGTGTTCTGCACATTGAACTTGTTCTGCTCATCTCCCTTCTTCACGGACATCGGTCCACGGAAGACAGCAGCCACGGCGAGGTACCAGCCATGGCGGGGTCGCAGGCGGCCATCATGTTCTTGGCACCCAAGACCTGCTGCTGGGTGAGTTCTGGCACAGTGGGAGCCGATGCTGCTGACTTCCACGGCTGGTGAGGGGCAAAGCCAAGCATGAAGAAGTGGAGATGTGGGAAGGGCACCATGCTGACTGCCAGCTTATGGAGGTCAGCGTTGAGCTGACCAGGGAAACGAGGCAGATGGTGACACCACTCATGGTGGCTGAGACCGGGGGTTCAGGTCCCCATAAGTTGGCGTGCTCATCTTTAGGGTATGGAAGCAGATGTCATAAAGGGCCTCGTTGTCAATGCGGCAGGTCTCATCAGTGTTCTCCACCACTGATGGAGGGAGAGGGTGGCATTATAGAGGGGGTGGCCACCACAGAGAGGGTGGCATTCGAGGCTCAACCACGGTGTCAGACACTCCGGGTGAAGGCACCACACTGAAGGTATCCATGATGCGGTCAGGATACTCTTCTCGGATCTTGCTGATAAGGAGTGTGCCCATCCAGAACCTGCACCCCCACCCAGCGAGTGGGTCAGCTGGAAGCCCTCTCTGCCTCCTTCCGTACCACGTCCAGGACTGAGTCAATCAGCTCAGCCCCTTCTGTGTAGGGGCCCTTGGCCAGTCGTTGCCTGCCCCAGACTGACCAAAAACAAAGTTGTCTGATCTGAAGACTTGGCCAAAAGGATCTTAGCGAACAGAGTCCATGGTCTCAGGGTCTAGACCCACCAGGACAGCAAGAGGAACGTATTTGCCGCCTGTGGCTTCATTGTAGTACAAGGGGATTCGGTCCAGCTGCAGACCGCTGTCCCCGGGAGGTGCCGGTGGGGTCGATGCCATTCCATCGCTGATCACCTCCCAGAACTTGGCACCGATTTGGTTGCCACACTGACCAGCCTGGATGCGCACGATTTCCCTCATGGTTAAAATTTATTGTTTTTGCTCTCCAGATGTTACCGGACAGATAAAAAAAAAAATTTTTTTTTATCTGCTGGTTGCGGTCTAAAAGAATGAAACGTGCCCCAAAGCTGGAGCAAGGAGGTCTGAACGCCGACCGCAGGTTCTGAGAGGGAGAAAGAAGGGGGCAGGGCGCCCAGCGAAGTCTGGTGGGCAAGCTTTTTTTTTTTTTTTTTTTCCCTTGGTTAATGTAATATTATTGTTCTCAATATGTATTTTGTAATCATACAACTGAATGATTCAATATATTATCTGATGTAACGAATTTGGCTGTTTTTTGATTATAAAAGAGTATTATACTTATTTCTAAAAATTCTTACATTCTACAAAGTTAGCTGGAACAGGACCCATTTAATCTCATAAAACAGGAGCTTATGCAAGATCCATAAATCACTCCCATTAATTCAGTCCTACTATTTAAAAACCAAATGTTGAGAATTCAACCACTATGTTTCAGATCTTTCCCTACAAATAAGTAATATGAGGTATGCAGCCAAAACTATATGATTGCAATTTTTGATAAAGGCCCACTTTCTTCCTTTCATCCTAAATCTTAGGGTTTTCATATAACGTGATAGTGCACTAGTGTTGAATTTCACTAAAAGTCTAAGTTTCTTTTCCATAGTGTTTTGTAGTAGAGAACAAAGACTAAAAATGTTAACCTGGCAAATAACATTCTTTGTTGCTTTTTTTTCTAATGAGAAATCTAGGTACACGCCCCTGTAATTTACATGAGTTTTGTAATAGTGGAATAGATGTCCTGTTTAATTTTCAAACTTACCATTTATACCTTGTAAGAAAAATGAGAACATAAAATTCTGGAGATTTTAGTTTTATTACTATGACAGATTCGCACACTCTTTTGGAGATTTGTTTATGTTAACAGGACACGAAATACCTAAAACACATGTTCATTTACAGAAAATAGAAAAGAGATGCTGTGATTAGCCGTTGAAGCGTTGCTGTTGTCTCATACTTTGACAAGGCATGCACCCATTCAGATAGCTTGGACTGTGAGATTGTAAAGCCCTCCAAAGCATTGCACCTTGATTATATATCCACACGACATCATCATTTAGAAAAAAATGTATTTTAAAATAGGTTTAATTAAAAATGTTTAACTCATATTAAGGATTTAAGTAAGCTGCAAATTTTCCAAAACTTGCCTTTCTCCCCTACCTTACTGCAGTCATTGTAAATTCACTTTCAGGAAAAGGCCTAATGATGCTTATCACAAAAGAAATACCCTTAAAAATACACAGTGACATCAAAGCTTCAGAAGAGTTAAAATGTTTTGGCTCAACTACATTAGTTTGTGTGATTATTTCATGCTGAGCTTACTTTAGACAGTGATTTTTAATTGCTAATTTAGTTGTTTGAAATAATGAAAACACCCCCCTGATGGTTTATATAGGTAAATTCCTATGTACTGTTTAACTACCAGTGGTTCTTTCAGTTCTTTTTGTTTTGTTGACAAAACAAAAGCTGTCTTTCAATCCACAGATCATCGTTGCCTTCTAAGATGTTAGGAACAAGTATTTGTCCTCATAAAATATCCCCACTGAAATTAGGTGGAGTTCTGCTGAGTGAGATTGAGTTAATGCTGAGGAGCGTGGCACATTGGAGCACAGGCAAGTGCAAGATCATATGAAATAAGTGAAACTGGCATTGAACACACCCAAAACACCCAGTAGAAAACAATATAATTAAAACCACATTGAAATATCATATAACCTAAATAGAGTCAGTCTTGGACACTTTAGTAAGGTCTGCTTATCTTTGTCTTTTAATATTTTTGTTCATCCTTCTTTAGTACTGAGAAGAACAGAAAATGGTTTGTTTTTATTGGAAAACTTCCAAACATGTGTATGTGGATTTCTTTTCTGCTAACTATCCAACTAAAATGTGGGTCACTTCCTTACATATCTGCAGCTCTGTATACATACACTCCAAGGTGGGAAAACCTCATTTAATTTAGACAGTGTGGAGATACTACTTAAAAGGTCATTTGTAAATTTTATATATTTAACTTTAAACTACTATTTGCCATAATTTCCTGACATTTAATGACTGTTTACTTTTAATCTAAATTATTTTTGTTTCAGATCAGATAACAACAAAGATAATCCAACCATTTTTAGTATTTACCTAACTTCTCTTTCTATACCATCTGTCCTATACATTACACACACGCATGTGGACACCCCAGCCTATGTGTTCAAGGCTCTTTCTGCACCCCTGTGCACACTTGCCCTGTAGCTACCCATGAGTCCTACAGGTGCATACCCTGTAGGCAGGTGAGGTGCCCTTGGAGGATGGACCTAGGGAAGATGCCTGAAAAGAGGCTGGAAGGGGCTTCAGGCCCTTATGCCACAATTCCTTGTTCCCTGAGAAATGGCAGGAGGTGACAGCCTCTGAGAAAACATGTTTTCCTGGTTCAACAGATGCCTCACCCCTATGAAAATGGGCACACTGGAAGAAGATCAGAGAAGTTCCTTTAAAGTATGGAGGCCCAAAACAAGCACACTATGACCTGGGAAGATAGAGATATAGGAAATGAGGGTCACTGTCAAAGACCTGGTGAGAGCTGCCAGTCCTCTGAAGCTCTAGCAGCTCAGGGTGACCCAGAGCTTGTGTAGTCAGCAGGGCACTAGAGGGAGTGGGAACAATCCTCTGTATCTCAGAAGTTGAATTTCTTGCACTTGTATTCTTTCTTTTTATGCCATTAGATATTTGTTCTCCTTAATATTAAGAAACATGTATTTTTTTTATTTTTTGGCCCATCTTATCTGTGCTGTAGAAAGCTGCGTTATATCTACTCAGATCAGAACATGTAAAGGCATCACTATCTCCAGGTATAAGCAAGGCATGAGAGAAATAATCAAAAGGAGAAACTTAGGGGGAAAATGCAATGGAAGAGAGTAAAGGTTCAGATCGCTTGAACTCTGTGTGGATGTAACTTTGAAAGTCTTGAGATTAATCTAATTCAAAAAACAATTTCGCTTTTCTCACCTTTAATTTTTCATATCACTAAATTAATACTCTAAATTAATGATACAGCCCAAACTTCCAAGATCAAAAGAGACACATCCCCTACTGCTCACTATGTCATGTGTAAAGCTTCATTCACTCATGTACTATTCCTTCATTGCCTACTGTGTCAAACCCCATACTACATCTTTAGGATGCAAAGACAAACAGAACAAACTCTGTCCTGAGCTCACAAAGAAGGTAGTAGAGATGAGAAGTAATAAAAGTAATAAGTAATCATAAAGGAAGAGGAAGCAGTGAAAGTAGAGGGGATACTTCAGATGAAGGACCTTACATTTAAGCAAGTACCTAAGAAAAAGAAGGGATCAGATACCAAAGGGGACGAAGAGTGTTCTAGGGGAAAGGGCAGCATGTGCAAAGGCCCTGAGCTGGGATTATCTGCCTTCTGCTGAACTGAAAGAAGGAAAGAAAGGTGGTGAACCTAGAGTGTGAGGAGGAACAGGGAGAATGATGTTAGCACTGGCCCCAAGCCAGGACTTTCAACAATATCCAGAAAAATTTTTTTTTCCATGACAAAAGGTTGCCATTGAATAACTTTCCACATGGCACTGGCATAATGCATTTACTGTTTTACAAAACTCTCTTTGGCTGGTATGTTGAGAATGAATTAGAAGAGATCAAGCATAATGAGTCAAGAGTTGATGCTAAGACAATGCAAGGGGTTGGGTCAGGCAGTGGTAACATGAAGTTTAGTTTTAGTTCACAATGGAGTTAAGAGCATTGGGCAAGATTTGAGACATGCTGGATGCAGAATTTGATCAGTTATGTAAAATTTCTCCACCAAACCAGTTTCATGGATGAAAATCTAGGGAAGAAAGTGGATGGTAGGGATTTTCCTGAAGAGATCACAAGAGGAATGAGGCTATTTCCTATAAATGGTTACAAAATGGATTATAGAATGAACACTGCAAAGGAACAGATAGTAAGAGAGGACAAGTTTCTGGCTGAGAGGAAAATTATATAGCCAAAAGATTTGAAATTGGAAATTTATGGAATAAGAATGATAGCACTGGTGTGAACCTACTAGGTTGTTTATTTGTTGTAAGCTAAGAAACCAAACATGTATCCATTAAAGATTAACAGAAGAACAATAATAAGCTCTGAAAAATGCATAACAGAAACTGATGGAATTCTAGAAGAACTCCACGAGGTGACTCAGAGGAATCACTTTTCACCTTCATAGATCTTCACTCATTTATAGTTTTTCTTACATTTTAAAGAGAAAGACTTTTATTTTTGCTCACTTTAAAGTTGATTTATGTATCTCTACTCATTAATCATCCGTCTATCTTTAGGGGACAGGGCTGATAACGTGAATTTGTTAACGAGGGAAGTAGCCATGTGCTCAGTAAGCCACACCAGCGTGAGGGAGGGAGCTGGAGGCACAGGAGGCTGTGTTCAGAGTTGTTAGCTGCTGCAGTTTCAGAAACGGTGCCTGTTCTAGAGATAGAAAGGTCTGATGAAGGGTGGGGGCTGAACACGGCAAGTAAAATCATAGTCAAGGAATCAAGGTTATTCAGTACACATTGAGCAAAGAAAAAACGAAAGATGTTTCTAGCCTGAGAGATGAGAAGAACTAAGCATCAGTAATCAAAATGAAAATTGCCAATCAAAAGAGGCTAATTGGAGGGCACGGAAAGAACAAGCTCAGGGATGTTAAGTTATGTAGTTAGTAAGTTGCAGAGAAAGTCTGAGCCAGTCTACGTGCTCGTCACAGTGATTGTCATGGTGATTCTCCAACACGAGTGAACGTCATCTCCGCCCTTAGGAAGAGAAGCATTTAGTTGATTAAAACTATCAATTAACGAATTTATTAATTAACATCATGTACCCATGTATACACACAAATACATTTACAGACGTGCACATACATATGTGTAAAATGTGATTAATGACTGGTAAGTTTCTAGTGCAGACATAAATGCCACAGGAGTTTTAAAAAGTGTATATTCAGTATAGACCAAGGAAAACAAGAGAAAAACCTGCACATACTCTAAATAGTGAAACTGTGAATACAAAGAATCAAAATTGGTATTACTGCCTTTAAGTACAATGTGCTTCATATTCTTTATAAATGGAAATTGCTTGCATTTTCGAAACTTTTAATCAAATGCACATGTGTGTGCATATGCGTGTATTCTTAAATTGATTGGTTGGTATGGAAGAAATCCACTTGAAAACTTTTCTGAATTTTGTGAAATAGGTCAGAGCTTTGCAAAGTTTGCTTGATGAAAGCAGCACTTATTTGAGTGGTGGGAAGCTGAAGCAATTCTCTGCATACAGACAGCCACAGGGGAAAACAGTTCAGTAAATTCAAAGCCTGAGGAGCAAGTTGTTATGATTACATTCTGTTTCCATTTCACCTGACCTTACTGTGTGCATGCTCATTATTTTCTGCTGTTTATCCAACCCATTCCCTAGACCCCCTCAGTCTGAGGTCAATGCAATGGTATTTCCCCTTTACAGCATAACTACTTCACACCCCATAATTGGCTAGTGGAATTAGATTTTTGTTGTGGGGACAGAAAATTCCCCCTCCAACAAACATGCAAAATTGTCATAGTTTGATTTATTCTTACCCATTCAAACATTATTTGGTATTACAGATTTTTAAAAATTTCTTTCATTAAAAAAAATGAGATGTTTGCTATTAAAGTAGGCTAGCTAAAAACCATTAGAAGAGACATTTATAATATAAGTTGGAGAAATTCCAGACACTATCAGTCCAGACACTTGCATTTTAAAAGAATTCTTAGACATCATTTACAATTCACAGGAGAGTTGTTTCTACGTAGGGGATATTGTTATCTTCCAAGAGCATATAGAAGTTTCTGACAGAACAGAAACTAATAGGACAAAGGTTCTTTGAGTTTTTAATTTGTCATTTTATTTTTAAAAACACAGGCTTATCTTTGTAAAATAGCTCAGTTATGATTTAGTGTTTCTGTTGTCAAGAAAATGAAAGTAGTAATTGGCTTATTTATTTCAGGAAAATATTTGAATCTTTTCTAAAGACAACAGAACCTGAAAACTAAGTCGAAAGTCTAACCATCCCCAAAGTGCATTTCTCAGGAAGACAAGGCAAGGAACATTAAGATTTTCCTTAGAAATCTTGTTAATAACAGCTCTCAAGCACTAGCAGCAAGGCGGTGTTTCCATTCAGTACCATCAAAGACAGGTGAAATGAAAGAAATTTAAAATGCAGGAGGTTGGTGGAGTTGGAAGCACCCACTAATTATATCTAATCCACATTAATCCAAACATTAATAAAAAGTAACCTTCGTATTCATTTAAATTGGATAGTTCATATAGGCCTTTCATTTTCCATTACATTTTGGATTTTAAAAGAGTGAGTTACTGTTACTTCTCTTGGTTACTGTGGCTGTGCAGAATCAAAGTAGAAATTGTAAGGGTTGTGGTTTGTGTTTGCATGTCTGTATATGATGTACTCCAGAGGAGAATGGAAGATAGGGTCGGGGGTAGCGAGAGAAAGAGAGAGCTTGTAAGATGGCAGTGGAGCCAATGTTCTTGTAGAACATTTGGCAGCTTTTATACTTCCAAAATTTCAAACTAACTGTGTGGACTAATTTACAGGGGGGAGCTTTCTGGACTTAAGTTATTTCAATTAACTTAGCCTTAGTTTTACTGTGAGATCTTCATTATTATTAGTTTTAATTTGACTTTTTCTAGAGAGGTAGCATTCCTGAAAGCTACAGACACAAGAAGATGTAAACTATTCACAAATCAGGTCCACCAAATTTTGTTGGTGTATATTCTATGCACTATGCACAATGTGGAAGAATCAAGAGGCACATATTTTGAAAATCAAAAGAACTGAGAGTTGAGATATGAGGAACACCAAAGCAAGGCAAATATAGATCAGCTAGGGCATAGAGCAGTTTATGTTCAGCGCAGGTGAACTCCAAAACCTCGTGGACTTCAGTTTACACATCCATTAATAAGGAATATCTTCTAGATCAGGGGTAAAAATCACTTAGCTTGCATGCTGAGTCTCTCCTGTTCATCCACTCAGATCACCCACAGACTTAGATGGTCACATCTTTTCTTTCTGACCCCAGAAGGTCCTCAAAATTCTTCTCAACATGATGTGTCGGAAGCTAACTATCAACTGATAGGAGCTGTGTGTGAGATGAAACCAATTCACCCTTCAGGGATTGAAGGAGCATTGTGTTTGGAATTTGTGAATCCAAAAAGTGCTGCATATACTTTGTGTCACATGTATGACGAAAAAAAAAAATTAAAATAAACAGAAAGATGGATAAAAGGTCTTAAATTATATTCCTTTGTGGGTAACAAACTGCTTTAGATTAATCCTATCTTTTATTTATCTTTTTTAATTATTTTTTATTGAGTCATAGCTGTGTACAATAATTCAATCATGGAGTACAGTGTGCAGGCTTCACATACAATCGGAGATATTTTTATCAACCTGATTGATATAACATTCATGATATTTTTTCATTTTCTATGTGAAAACATTTTTGATCCGTATTTAGAAGTTTTCTCCTGACCCTTCA